>VZSC01015850.1:116866-140659 GCA_013398225.1 Steatornis caripensis
CAACCCCTACCATTCTATGATTCTATGATTCTGTGAACATCCCTGCAGTCGGCACACTTGCATGGGAGGTTAGTAAGTTCAGCTGAATCTTACCCTGAAAGTCCCTGTTTTTCTCCAATTGCCTCCAGGAGGTGTTAGACTGCAGATCTCCACAGGACTGAAGAGAACTATGCTTTCAGAGGCAATGGGACAGGGATCCCAAAAAGTAGAAATAGGCAATGCTCCGCTGAGAGTTTTGCTGCTGCCATGAATTACACCCAAAGTGCCCCCAGCTTTAGAAATTTCCCTTTCCACTTCTGCATACAAAACTAGAGCAAAGGCCTAGCCATGGGCAGCCCACGCTCCTCTTTTCTGGGCAATCCCACAGGACGTAGGCACCATCTCCAATCACCAGCAGAAGTAGCGGCCAAGACTGTAACCATAAGAGCTGGAAAAACTATCATAGCTTTTTGTGAAATGGGTTTAACCCTCTAGAAATCCTTTTCATAATCAGGCCAAGGACTATGACTGCTGTGGAGCAGGAACAAGCCTCAGCCACTAGATTTAGGAGCCACATTGCAGAGCCAGGCATTTGTTTGCAGGCAGCCTATTCCGGTACTCCTCACTTGCATCAATCAGTATTTTCTCAAAGTATTAGGAATCCTTAAAGGTACCAGTTGTAAATCAGTTCCAAAGAGTAATAGGATATTTTGGTTTCCATGAGCAGTGGTGGCTGAATGTCAGATATAGTGGGATGTAGCGGTTTTCCCTGAGACGGGTTAACATAATTTTTCCGTTTTGAAAAACATTATTAACTTGGAGGTTCTTTGTTAATTTGCAGGTCTTTAAGTGGCCAAAGGTGCTTCCTACAGGCTAAGTTGAATCTGCTTCTCCTTATCCAGTGTTTGCCAGCTCTGGAGTTCATGTTATAGCTAAAGCCAGACCTTTAACTACAGTACTGAGATGTGATTCTGGGTGCAGCTGTGGTCACAGTTCACCCTCCTGCTTAGGTGCTATCCAGTGGAAATTTGGCAGATTAGCAGGCACATTTTCCACAGACAGCCTGGTGTATCTGCTCTGCCAGACACAAGAGGTGTATGAGGTCTCAGGGTGAACAAGGCATCTTTGAGGTTGCATTGAATCAGACATGCAGGTCGCAGCATTTCTAGCAGACCAACATCAGCCCAGTACGGCTATCCAACACCTGTCTGTCTTTGCGTTGGAGTAACAGCGTTTCATCAGTTGAAAACTCAGACACCCACAAAGTCCAAAGAAGCAGGAAGAAGAAATTCGTTTGGCTGTAGTGCGTGATGTAGTAAACGCTCCTCAGACTGCCTCATCTCCCTATCCAGATTGTAAAAAATAGCATTAATTTTAACTCTGCCATTATGTCTCATTTATTGAGGATATGAGACTTGTGGAACACTTTTTGTTCTGTTTATTCCAATTTTCTCATTAAAAATTGAAGCCAGGCTGCACACTAGAATTAAGTGTGTTGCTCTGCAAGGCCAAATCCTGCTCTCTTTTCTGGCAGTGACGAAATTCCCGTTAGTTTTATTGGCACACTACTGAGCCCTAAAGCTAAAAGTAGCTCCATGAGTGACAGAACCATTGCATTCAAAATGAAATGCTGCTTCTGATGCAGAGCTGGGTTCCTTTCTTTGCTGTGATTTGTGAAAAATAATGATGATCTCTGCAGATGTGATCCTTGCAGGTCTGTGCCTTCCCCCCAAACCCTTCTGCTACTTGGATTGCTTGGCCACCACCACAAAAATGCCAATAAGCTGACAGTGGCACAGCCAAGCCATAGGCAGCTGGGGTTACATGGGGAAGGAGGTGGGCACAAGGTCAGCTCAAAGTCCAGTTGTGTAGGGAGAAGATATAAGGACCCCTCTTACCAGCAGTCCCAGGATATGGAGGATCTTTCTTTCAAATTGCAAGACGGGGAGATTTACAGTGCATTTTCTGGTTAACGATATTTTTCTCATAAAACAGCTTCACCTACCAAGCTAAATCTTGAGGAAAGAAACATGTTGTTTTCTTTGCAGCTGAAGTGTTTGATCAGTTTGGAAAAAAAAAAGTCATCAGTCCATGATGACTCTTATGAGTCTGTCATGTACCTTGTAATTTTGTGTCTCTGGGAAGGACCCAGCTCACGAAATACAGAGACTACATCGGAATGTCAACTTGCACTTCTAAAGAAAAGTTTAGAAAAAAAACTTTAAAAATACAAATAAAGTTTAAGCTTAAAGGTGGACACCTAAAAGCTAAATAAAACAAACAGCTACAGACTGTCTAAAAATGTTCTCATGCTTTTTAAAATAAAATCTCTTGATTTTGGAACTGCAGGTGTGATTTTTGATGCTTGTAAATCAAGGCCATGCAAATACGATATTTACGGCATCTGCTTGTCAGTAGCATCAACTCTTTGTTAAACAATCATATATTCATGTGCTTCTCTCCTGGCAAATATGCAGATGGGATAACACATGCTAAAAGTAGTAATCGAAGGCTTGTGTTACGTGTTGCATTTAGGTACACAGGACAGTTCACTGGACAGAAAGTCCTGGACAACAAATCCCTCTCCCTTTGAAGATGACACCTTAGTACAGCTATTTTCATCTGTTTCTTGCTAAGCTTTTTGATGGCCGTAGCTCTTGGATCAGATGAGAGAGTGAGCAGTCAGACCCCTATCCAGCACCACCATGATACTGTGGAAATCCTCCATATGCCTGGAGAAAACAAATCTCCCCCTTTTCCCTTACCTGGGGTACTGGTTGGGCTGCAGACTAACCTGCAGACAAAGACTAGATAGTGAAAACCTATCACCAGCACCTCACCCTTGTTTCCAGGCTTGTTTATGCCCTGACTCTGTGCAAAGAACTGCTTGAAACCTACTGGTAAGGTTTAGCCCCAGAGTAGGCTTTCAAATATGTGTTTATCTCATTTAAATGTCCTCCTAAAATACTTTATTCTTTAATTATGAAGAGGTTTAATAACAGCTTTCAGCTTCATTAACTTTTTTATATACCTGCAATTAAGAAAAACCACAAAAATCTTGATTGATTTCCCAGCAGCATTGTCTGACACAGTCTAGGGTTTACGCTGGTGTTAAAGTGTTTCTGATACATTGGATTTTTCAACATAAGGCTTACTTGAAGTCAACGCCTAGTTTGTGAAAATACAGAAAACAGATCCCATGTTGTGTTATTCCTTTTACTCATTTCTGAAAAAAAATTTGGAGAGCAGCAGTTTGGCTAAAGAGGGTAATGATGCATTCAGCTAAAAAAGAACCTTTTCAAACTATGCGAAAAATGCAGCTTGGCAGTGTTTCACACTTACCTATCCAAAGTCAGAATTTAACCCAATAGCCATATTTTGTTAACAAACAGCTCTTCTTCCAATGTGGAAATACCATTAGATGAGTTTGCATCATGTTTTAAAGCATAGCAGCACAAGGGATTGCCACACACGTGACTTCTAAAGCTTTTTGTCACTGCCCGTCACCTCTGCATTTTGAGACGTTCAGCTCAACCTGGATTCCTTCTCAAATGGTCTGCTTTACATGCTGAAATCTGAAATTTTCCTATTCAAAATCCTCACTCCAGTCAACATGAATCTGAGGTACTTGAGGAATGGAAAATAAGGAAATAATATACGGCCAGTTAGCATTTAGTCAAACTGACCAATGCATTGAGGAAAAGGAGTGACTTTAAAGGACACCCTGCACAGTATTAATGTCGAGATTTTAAGATATTTTCTTTGACAAGAAAATGAAGATAAAAGTAGGAAGACGTCAAAATGTATGAATTGTGAATTACCATTTAATATTCCAGTGAAGTGACATGAATAAAGACAAGGGTACCTTGCTGCTAAAAATAACCGCCGGGTTTTACTGTTGATCTGCAGCTGTAATGAGAGTGTTCAGCATTTTTCAAGTCTACCCACTTTTAAATCTAGCAGGTTCTGTCAATCCAAGAGAAGAAAAACTCACTCTGACTTTCAGACACCACGTTTGGTTTTTTTCTGACGCAACTCTGATTTTGGAAACCAAGTATATCCCCCAAGGCAAAGGCAAACCAAAGGCAAGCTATCACCTTGGTATTATGCAAAGCATGAAATCACATCACACTGGAGAGAACCCCTGGGAGACCATGAAGTACTTAGTGCCAGGACCACTTCAAACAGCCTAGGATCATCATCCTGCTGCATCGTACGAGTAGGCTTTCACATGTAAATAAGCTACGATTAGATTAATATTCATAAGCTTAACTCCGATCTTTTTTCCCTTGCTTAATGAAGGACTAATTCCACTGAAGTCAAAGGAATTACATGCATGTGGCTGAACTCAGAATCAGGCTCTCTACATGGTTTGGATGATTTCTAGGTTTCTTTCGAGCCTGCCCTCCCAAAGCCCTCCCTTCTTCTGCGGAAGTCCGTGACAACATTCAAAGAGGGCTTAAAGTGAATTTACCAGTGTGAAAACATGCATTTATACCTGGGCTCCATGGGAGAAAGAGCTTGTTCATTCAGGAACAAAGAATATAGGGAAAGTCATATTTCTAACAGGACATGGCCATTCCATAAGTTTTTGCCACAAGTCGGCATAGTGTCCAAAGACTTTTGTCGCTGATAAGTACTCGGTTTCAGAAGAAGTTTTTAAAAAAAGAAAGATGTTAGGCAATGAAAAGAGAGAGAGGAATACAACTCAGAACGAGAGAAAAGTGAAAAGAAGGGAAGCATCATACTTCCTTGGAATGACAAGTAAAATTTCTATGTCTTCACTGCAAGAGAAAAAAGGTTTTGTGACGTGGAGGCATTTCAAAGGACCTGTCACAGCACAAAATCCTAGCGGAGACAAGGCACAGGTCTCTGGTATAGCGAGACAAGGCAAGCTCTGTATCTTTATCTCGCAAGTTACAGTGAGATAAAAACCACAGCGCCTTGTTTCTGCAAAGGTTACTTGTTAACATAGCTATCTTGATGTCAAAGAACATCTCGGTTTTCCATAAGAATAGATATGGGATCAAGCACTTTTAAGCATTCAAGCAGAAAATCCACCTACATTCTTTTTATAGGCTCAGGATACACCGAGCAGATACTTCAGAACATAAATTTGGCCTGCAGGGTAGGGATGAAGTGGGAATTTTGTGGCAAGTTCATATTCTTACAGTTCTTGTCCCGTCTTGTTCAGCATGCAGCAACTGTTCACAGACCTAAAAATGATGCAAGAAATTCACTATCTTGCCAGTGAACTCTCGTTTATTCTTTCTGTTCTTAACACTCCACCACTTTTCCAGCACCCACGCTGTAGATCTGTAAATAAACAACATGGCAAAATGGCTTTTATACCCAGGCCTAGAGAAATTAAGTTAATACATGTAATTACATATGATCACACAAAATATTGACTAGATTCAATTCCAGAGCATAGCAATCTTAGAAAGAGAAGTCCTCTTGTTATCCACACGACCAGTTCAAGATGAGCACAATATCACAGAATCGCCACATGGCTGAAGTTGGAAGGGACCTCTAGAGGTCATCTGGTCCAAGGCCCCTGCTCAAACAGGACCACCCAGAGGCAGTGTTCAAATGGTTTTTCAATATCTCCACAACTTCTCTGGGCAACCTGTGCCAGTGCTCCGTCACCCTCACAGTGTTATGGAGATAGCTCATTCTAGATATATCGTCCCTGAGGTCAAAGGACCACTTCTGCTTCCAAAAGGCTATTCGGACCCACTGGAACCACAATGAGAGCAGTGATGGAGTTTTTTATGGAGAGTGGGACTTATTCTTAGGGTCCAATGAGAGTTATGGATCTGCAGGGGTCAAATTTGTCAGCAGACACCTATATCTAGGGAAATGAGTGAAGCTTTTATCCTGTGTGGTAATCCACAGCTATTCCTGTGCAAGACTCACCTGTCCGAGGGAGGTTCAAATTCCACTAGACACATAGGTTTAGACAACTGAACCCACTCTAGATCTACTTCAACTATAAAGGATGCTTAGGCACTTCAAACTCCTGTAGCTACCGAGATGCGAACACATAAATGCAGTTATTCCAGTCTTGATCTGAATCCCATCCCATCTCTGTTCACTTCTATGTAAATTATTATTATTGACTACTATGCATCTCAGTGACTTACCTCTCTAGCACTGACATACAAATAAAAAACTATTGTTGAGAGTTTTTAAACCCAAACCCAGCTCAGTTTCAGCTCTTTTACCTCTGCATGTGATCAAATGAGGAACTTCAGAAAACAATGGTATATTTTCCAGATGCAAGTTCAGAGCAGACAGGGCTGTGGCTTAGGTAGTTATTAGCTTAGGTGGTCCCCAGACACGTTAATAATTACTCAAGGTGAAACTGGCTGCAGTCCCTGTATACTACACAGATCTCCTACCAATCCCATTCTGGGTTCTGTATAGCATACCCTGGGCCAGGCAAATCAACACTAAATGCTCCTGCATCTAGGTTGTTATTGGATCTAGATTTGCCCCTCTCAAAGCAGGGTCTACCTTGGCAAAACCATTGTGGATCACTGTATTATACTCTGTTATGTCACATCACATGATATTGACCCTACTGTCCGCTGGGATGCAGTATGACATGCCACAGCTTAGTGAAGACCTAAGCCATGATATCTATGGCCTGCCCTGCCCTGCAGATTGTGAGGGCTTTGCATGAGGGACTCTGTTGCCACTGAAATGGTGGCGGTTGCTGAGCAGAAACGGACGTACTATTTGTGTGTATTTTTGGAGAAATGGAGGTATGGAGCGCTCAGCTTTCATCACAGAAGGGCTAAGAAGGAAAGTCTGGCAATAACGTCTGATAGACGGTTTGGGGGAACGCAAGATTTGATTCCCTAGAAATTCCCACTGCTGCTCAGCACACGATGCTTGGGCCAGCAGCCAACTTGCCCATCCAACACCTGACATCACTGTCACAGAAACGGTGTTAGAGAAGGTCCAGCATGTCCTACGTACACATACCACATATGGGTGCTTGCTCAGACCTGGACCACCCCTCTTCTCCTCAGGTTCAATGGAAGTGTGAGTGCAAGGGGCAAGCTGGGGCTAAGCACGAGCTCTGGCTGGCACATAAGGGCAAATGAGGTGTACTCAGTGGGGTAATAATTCACCCCTCAGAAATTTCATCTGCTTAAACATTTGAGCAAAGTTTTGCCTTGCTATAACAACCAGATGTCTTCAGTCTTTACTTCTTGTCACTGCCGAATGTTTTTAATACCATCTTTCTGTTTTAGGTGAGCTAAGGAAGTTATTTTGCTCTAATCAAAAAACTACAGATTTCCCAGACATAGAAAAGCTAAAATCCAGTGATTTCAGGCCCTCTACAGAAACATCAGCAAAATCTGAATTTCTTATTATTGAGATGATTGATTTTATCAGAAGGTCACTTCTCTACATGTTAATTTTGATCTGGTTGGGAAAGCGAGTAGCTGAGGCTATTAAGCGAACATTCCCTGAATCAAAACAACAGGCTAATTACTTCTACAAGCATGCAGCTTTTATTATGCATGAATTAGTTACTAAGTCACCCATCCCGCATTTTAATATTGAGCTAGCAAGCTCAGATTGGTTTTGCAGAAACTTCTGTGTTTTCCCAAATTGAGACCTTTGTTACTTACTAAGGAGTTCTAAACAGTAAATAAATATTTCATGGGAACTTTGATAAAGCATCTTATTTTACACTTTTTAAAGAAAACTGTTTATTGAGAAGCAGAATAAAACTGGGAACTGAACCACATTCTCCTTAAACCCAGCCTCGAGCCTAGGGAAAAAAAGATATTGCTTTAATACGTGCTGTAATTTGCTGGTGTCAGAAGTTGAAGGGCTGCAAAAGCCTCCAGGCAGCTAAGTCCAATTGCTTCCGCCTGCGAAGAAGGGCATGCAATCATCAGTGACTCAGAGGGTGCACGCAAAAGAAATGAGCCATGTCTGTAACCAGGGGGGAAGAGTAGGAGGAAGAGGGCAGGAGGTTAAGGGAAATCCTGTCTCTCTGTATGTATGGAAGCTAGCTGGAGCTATGGGGCTGCAAAAATCCAAAGGAGAAGCTGGGTCTGGTGAAGCAGAGGAGTGGATGGCTAGGAGTGACAATCCCTGTTTACTTTTATATGAAGATACTGTGTTCGGTGTTAGAGAAAAGCAGTCATAAATTTTCTTACCATCATCTCATAAAAGTATGATAACGGTGGTAAAGGGCAAGAGGTTAATAAACCCTGACTTTTTGTAGGGAGACAAGTTCCCCAAAACCTCCTGCTGCAGCTCCTTCAGTGGAAAATAGCTAATTCCATTAAGAGTTCTGCAGCAATAGGAGAAAATGCAACTCATGTCTCCAGGCACCTCTTGGAACTCCCACCAAGAATAAAAGTCAGGAGATGACAATACCCAGGGCCAGAGGCGGGCTGGGCGACACGAGTCCCTCTCAGCCCTGCACGTGCAGGCAGCTCAGCTGCCCTGTCTGTGCCGTGGGGCGGCAGCCCCCAGTGTGGGACTGACAACAGCCCTTGTGTAGGGCATCCCATTCTTCTCCATCATGGGGACCTGGGGCATGGTCTCGCCCCAAAGCAGCCCTGTGGATAGGACCTGCTCCATCTGCAACGCTAACCACCAACAGGTGGACCACCCCTCCTCTCCGCAGCGACGTTGTCTCTTTAGAGCTGCGCTTGGTGCTGTGATGGGGCACTGGGGAATTGCCTTGGACGTTTATTACAAGGGAAGAAGAATGACACCTAATGAACCAAAATACAGAATTTAGGATACAGCCAGCTAACAGCTTGGGAAACCTGACAATAATGTTTTGTCCCTGTTATGGGGCAGAGAAGAAAATTTATGTCTTTATTTTTAATGTGTGTGCTTTGTACTACGTGTTCCTTTCTCAGAGGCTATTTAAATCTCAGCAGGTGTTTCCCTTTATTAAAGTGGTATTGAAATCTCCTCAAGCCACTTTGTAAAGTTTCTGGTTATAGATTTTTAGGAACTGTGAACATTACGTTCCTGTGTCATCTCCTCAGAACAGGATGTTTGATAAATCACACCTGCAAGTCTTTGACTTTCTGTTTTTTCCTGAAGCCTAATGGAAGATCGCAGGCAGTGGGGAGAAGCGAAGCGCTTCCTCAGCAGAGCAGGCAGAGTAGACTTGAGCTCACGCACTGCACCTCGATCCAAGGTGGCCTCCCACAGGGCACAACACCGCAGTGTCATTTCTGTGCCCAGCCACTGCCAGCGCAGCTGACTGACACCAGCTGCCATCAATGCACAGGACAAATGTTACATACCTGAATCATGTACTTAAAGTTGAATAGGCGCTTAAGGATTTGCTGTATTGGGGCTTCGTCCTTGAGGGTACAGTGCCACACGATGAGTCCTTCAGTGAAAGCCAGTTCAGGAAAGTCCTGCCCAAACCTCACCTGTGACATCCTGTCCACCCCCTCTGCCAGAGGTTGCCCCCTTGATTACATCAACCCAACACTGTGACACGTTGATGTTAGTCAGATCTCCGAAACCATCTAGTTCTTCAGAAGTAGGGTTGTGTCACCTCATAGATGGGGGCTGTGCAATAGAAGGGCATCCCTTAATACAGCTGCCCAAACCCCAGGGATTTTAAGAATGCTGAAAATCCATCTCCTCTCTAGTCAATGGCAAGAAACAGCACCTCCAACGGGAGATCCAGCCCTGCACCTTGGAATGAGTCAGCCTCTGGAGATGCTTGCTTCTCTCCTCCAACATATCCAGCACGATTGGTGTACGCTGATATCTGACCAAGGCTGGGTGAGATAACGTCCACCCAGATGTTTTTGCAGAGGGAACAGAGGATGGAGCTGCACCCAGAAACAGACTGTGAGCCATTCGGTCTGATGTTGATGTAAATTCTCCTTCAGGTGTTGACATAGGGTAGGGATAACCTTGGTCAGCTTTAAGGTCACAAGTCTCAGCTGGAGCTCTGCAGCCATAGAAGATTCTGTCTGCAGCAGAAAGTCATCTGCAGCCTGTGACAGGGAAAAGAGGGTTTCTGGCACTAGGGCAGCCCAGACACGTTCTGTGGTGCAGGAGGTGGGTGTCTTACTGCGCCCTCCAGATGGTGCTGCCTCTGGGCCCCGCTCCTTCAGATGAAGGTACCCAAGAACAGGAGTGTCTTTTCAGCAGAGAATGCCCACGTTCCAGCACTCACAAATTGTTCCACACCAGAGCAAAATACAACTTTTTGAAATTTCCCAATGTGTCGCATTTGGGATCAGTAGAAAAAACTATACCAGGAAAAACTATTGCATGAAAAATGCTACATACTTCATAGGAAATCTGTGTATGCTATTGAAATGCACACTTCAATCCAGTAGTCTAGACTGCAGTCTAGTACCCTAATGCATTGATAAAGTCTCAGTGAAGAGTTTTGGCTTCTCCTCCTTTAAAATATTAGAGAAATTGGTTTGTTCCCATAAAACATTGTTCCAATTNAAATGCACACTTCAATCCAGTAGTCTAGACTGCAGTCTAGTACCCTAATGCATTGATAAAGTCTCAGTGAAGAGTTTTGGCTTCTCCTCCTTTAAAATATTAGAGAAATTGATTTGTTCCCATAAAACATTGTTCCAATTAAACAGCATTTTTCACTGCAAGCTGGTTCTTCCAGGATTTTTGCACAGCTCTATCTATGGTAAAAAGGACGTATGGCTTACAGATGCCGTTGCTGGTCTTAATTTGTCTCCTATATAAACACATTTCATGTACCATGTTGCGTTTGCAGATAAATCTTTTTTCCCAATATAAAATAAGGGAGAAAAAAAGTCAGATTAAGAGATATGATTTTAATGTTAGAACTGTTATAAAATAGATTGATGTGTTGTCAGAGTGAAAAAGAGACCCAGAGAGCGAAAGCTAGGGCTGAAAATGTCAGACTTAAAATAAATCTAGCCAGGCAAGTTGAATTTCAAATTGTTACATAATGCTACAGTGACACTCTGAGCAATAATTAAGTTCTCTATTGTTTGCATTCAGTGAAGAATCTTTTAATATCCTGCAATTTATCATTCTAAAACTGAATAGCAATGTACTTCTCTCCATTCTAAATAGAGCTGTAATTGTTAAAGAAATGGTAAAATACATTAGTAATTCACTCCGTACTGCTGACATCATTATTCTTGGGACATGGTTTGGTTATTTGTTGATGAGATACCGAGATTGCTTCGTTAGGAGGCAAAATCTGAATGATTACTTAACAGTGAACAAAACAGAGACCCTCAGGCCTCCCGATGAGGAGGTTTGGGATCTCTTTGCTTCACCTCCTTCTGACACAGGGCATTTCAGGGACAAGGTTTGCTCTTGGTTAGGCTGGCGGACGACTGTGTTTATTTTAGTTGGTTTATCCCAAGCACGTGCTGGTGTACCTAAGAGCAGAACTGGCCCTTGCAGCAGCACACCTACTGGCTGCGTGCCACTAGCCGCTCATGTTTTGTGCAGTTTGGAGCCTGCTACCCAGGCTGTGCAGGCGAGATCAGTGGTTCTCCGTCATGCTGAGGCAGCTGGTGGGATGGAGTCCTCCTTGCCCACCTTTAGCCACCTAAAAATTGAACCCTTAGTCAACGTTCCCCAGGGAGCCACATGCTGACTGTCCATGAGTTTATTCTGTTGTACTTATATTTCCGAAACATCAGTGGTTTCACAAACACACATCTGAAAATTCAGTAAAGAATGAACAAGATGTGTCATAAAATACCAAATGCCAAGTTAAACAGTAAGGCTATCCACAAACCAAATGACAAGATGATTTTGGTTATTTTGAGTTCTAATTTAAAGTTATTTTTAAAGTTTTAAATTTTAAGTTTCCCCCAAAGCTTAGAACTTAAAGCTTAGAACTTAAAGCTACAGCACTTCTTCAAACAAGCAGATACTCAAGTTAAACAGATGCTGACAATTCCTAGTTCAGTTATTTTGGACCAGGAGAGAAGATCGTCTTTAAGGATCTTTGCTTTCCTCACTTGGGAAGGAGAACATAAAAGAACGGAACTTCTCACAATTAAGCAGCAAAAATTTACTTTGCCTTATTACCCTGTCACCTTCCTCTTCCCCTCAGCCCTCTTGAGCCATCACTCATCCCAGTGTCAGTGTCACAGGTCTGATTGACTGATAGTGAAAACCACATTCTGCTGTTGGGGTGAGCCCAAGGCAGCAGTCCTCAATGGACTACGATCTCCTCTGAGGCAGGGAGGAAGAGCAGGGAATGAGCAAGCAGCTTCACAGACCCCTGGCTCTCCTCCTTGGCCCAGGTTTGGCATGGGGAAAGAAATGAGCAATGTGCAGGCAGAGAGACCAAGGGCAGCAGCTATCCAGGGTGGCTGCAATGCCAGGATGCAGGAAAACCAAGGAAAGGCAGTTAACACCATATAAACTGTATGGGGATGCAGTTTCTCTTTCCTCTAAGCCCCCAGCATCCAGACTCTTTGGACACTGTGCTTCCAAACTCGCGTTCCAATTTCTAAGCCACCTTACTCATTTCTACGATTTTTGTCAGGAGGGAATCTGGTAAAGCAGAAAAAAAACAAGAAATGGTCGTAGGATTTTGGGTTCTTTCTCTTTAATTCCACAGAAGTTACCAGAGACACTGGTACTGATGAGGAACTCTGATCATTACTATTATTGTTTCTCATTATTGCGTCTTAAAATATGAAGTGCACCCATATTTATTATAAATCTTCAGCTACTCCTAACTAACCATGCAGTTTAAGGGCACAAGCAGCACGGGTGGATAAGAAGCAATTTCCCTGCATACATTTGCAGTACCACAGGTTTCTGAATCTCATCCATGTCAGAAAGCTAACTATTCTAGCAGTTTCAAAAGCTAATTTATTACTGTCTCAGGAAGAGAAGCAGCATAGTTAAAAATGCACAGTAATTTGCTGCTCTTACAATCAATCAACCACAGCCGGCACTGGCTGTTATACTGGCAGGATGAAAACATAAGCCTGCCCGCTACACTAGCTTCAGGATTGCTGGCTGAGATCTCATCGGCCTGGAGACAAGAGTGAACATTGCCAGCCGGCGTCCCCGTGGAGTTTGCAAAGATCCAGCTAAGAGTGTCTGGTAACTCAGAGGCAAGCAGAGAAGTATTTAACAGTTTCTTAAGATCCTTCAGAGATGCTCAGATGAACTGGAGTTTGAAAACCTGCAAAAACGGGCAGCTGGGAGCTGTTAAGATGAAAAGACATTGACTTCGGAGGGAACAAGGGAACTGCCTTTGTTGTGAGTGACTCACGGAGGGAGCTGGAGAAAGGAGGCAGGTGTTCTGCTGTTCCTGTTTATCCCAGGGGTTGTGGGTCTAGCCAATGGTGCACAGCACTGCCCAGCCACCACCGCTGTGAACCCTGGTCCTGGGGCCACAGAGACCGTATTTCCCAGTGCCCCTTCATCCCAAGAGGACATCTGAAATAAGCGTCCGCCCTCATCATGGCTTGCTGCACATGAAGGTACTGAGTTCTGTTAGCGGGAACAGTCACTTGGTATCTAATGTAGGTCACAAATGTCGTTAACCCTTGAGCCCAAACCGCAGAGTCAGATCACCTAAGTGAGATGCTCTCAGATGACAGGCTGACAACATGAAGATACATTTAACCAGGACACTCTGCCAACTGTGATACAGTACTCGGCACTGCTTCATGGCTGCCTTCTCTTAACCTGCCCTCCCAACAAAGACAAAAGACATTGTGAATCCCTTTCAAATTGGGGTCTTTTTTCTTTGACTTCATCTATACTGATGAACTAAGCAATGCTAGAGCCCCTCTTCTACCCCTAAGGTCAACAGACACAGCTGGTTGTCATCCTTATTATTAAAAAAATGTGCTGGGAACACATCCCAGTTGCTGACTGGGAGAAGTCCCTGGCTTTTGCTACTTTTCAGACATGCCCAGGAATCCTTTGGGAGAGTTCTACTTGGTCTGAGATTAAATCACACCATGTTTTTCAGTGTAAACCCATAAATGATCAAGTTTAGGGACCTATGCCTACTTAATTTAATAGTCTAGAGGTAGCCTTCTGTAATTCAGATGGTCAGTATCTAGTGTGCACCTGTGAAACCTTCATGCTCAGTGGGAGATTTGGTAAGAGCTCTGGTAAGAGGTCATTTAGTGTTTTAGAAAGTTGCGAAGTATCCTAAATCTAGAAAGTAAAACTCTCCTCTACATTTTCAGTGTAAGCCTCATCAGATCTGTAGAAGATACTCTACTCCAAAGTGAGTTTGCTGTGAAATAATGGTCTTACAGTCATCTTTCTGTATTGTGAGAAGCCACTGAACCCAGGGACACACGACTCTTCTCTAACGGTCAGAGCTAGCTAATGAGTTGTCCCTACACAGTCTAGGGACAATAGTATCATATGGTAGCTTTCCCCAAAGGTTGGGAAAAAGAAAAAGGAAGGGAAAACTTTAAATATTCTTGTGCATTCTTAATGAAATTTTAAAATATGGAAAATTTAAGGGAGGTATATTGTTGATTTTTCTTGGTTTAGTCTTCCGATGGATTTACAGTAGTTATTGGTTAATGCATAATATTCTCTGCATAGGTACCAAAGCACCATGGTGACGGCTGTGACATAGAAGCTGAGATAAGGAAAATGAATTTGAGACTGTGGCAGACTGAAAGGTCTGTTAATCTGCAGGAAAATGATATTCTTGCTAAAATAAGTATCGTAACCATGACATCCTTGCTACAGGGATAACGTTATCCATCCTTCCATGAACCTGTAGAATAGTTAAAAATCTTAGGGGCAAACTTCCTTCTCTGTTCAGCTCCAGCTTTTAGGATATTTGTGTGTAATAACTGAATAGTTACGGGTCAGGTCTCAACAAAATACCTAATCAGTGTCACAATGCATTTATATTATCTCAGAACAATCTCCCCCAAAGAAGACATCCTCATTTACAAGTATAGGATACATTTTTTCCTGAACTGCTGTGACTTGAATGCATCATTTCATTCATCTCTGTATTCATGATGAATAAAGTCTAGACTACCAGTCAGGGGGTGGGGGAGAATCTGCCTCACGCAATTATCTGTATTTAAAAAGCGATTGTAGACATCGGGACTAAACAGCAGGAAAAGGCTCTTACTCAGACTATGCAATAAAGAGCAATCACATTTGCCATTTGAGTTTCTTGTCTCTAACTTGATGAGTCAACTTTGCCATTACTGTTACCAGACAGACCAATGGGGTTTTTTTACTTTAAGCAGCTCACTTCTCCTTCACTTTACACTGAATTGGACGCCCCTCTCCCCCCAAAAAGATGTATGCTGAATTTGATTAGATATCAAATGAGGTTTCAGGTTTTGCCCGTGCAGGTGGTATTAGAGCCAGCTGATTTAACCACGGTTTATAAGGGGTTTGACTCTTAACTCTGCTACATTAGTACCAGCTCGTGATGGATGTGGTTTTGTTGGGAGCATTTAGATCTGCCACATGATCGTTGCTTCAGATCCAGCCAGGCTCAATGTATAGACTCTGTTTGTCCTTAGGACAGTTACGCTTACTGTGCTGAGCAAGAGGTCTGAATGTTTAGAAACATTTCCCTGGAGTGTGAGTGAGGGGTTATTTGGCGGGTATGAAAGTGGCTGCCTGGGAGCCAAAGCCTGTAAAACTTTGAATCTAACTGTTCTCCCAGCCTTCTGATTTCCAGGAGTGCTTTCATACACAGCCGTAAGTGAAAAATATTTTGCAAAGGAGTACCAGGATAGTGAAAAAAAAAATCCTACTGCAATGTTCGCGCTGCTTTTACTAAGTAGAATCGTTACCCTGCAAGGATTAGATTCTTCTGTCATCCTTTTTTTGCACCATGACATACCACAACTTCCATGACGCTTTTTAACTTCTTTGGTGATGTCTATAACTTGTGTTCCAACCCAAGTCCCTCTGATTTCATAGGAATGCTTCCACTAACTTCAACAGAGCCATTACAGAGAGCAGTGTAATAAGCAAAATTGATACTTCAAAGTCTATATTTAACTTAGTGTCTTAACAACTTTGCTTGGCTGTGGAAACTGAGGACAAAGATCTCAGTCTATTAAACAAAATATTCCCTTAGCATTTCTGTGACAAATCAAAATCAAACAGGTCAGTTTAATCAATGAAAAGCAGACTGATGGGAGTGGTTAAAACAAAGGAGAAACAAGGAACTTACAGACATTCATCTTCTACAACTCAGAGAAACAGGAAAGTGTAAGGTAAGCATGCAGTGAATGCTATGGCAGATACTCCGGGAGGAATGGCAAAGCAGGGAAAGAGGCAGCAAAATGTGATACAAAACAAAGAAAATACTACATACAAATGTTTGATGTTGCACTTTACTTAGACCGGACCACCTCTTAAAACACAGTTTCTTGATATCCATTTTATTTGAAAGTCTTGAGCACTTCCCAAACAGGTCTTTTTTTTTAACACAGCTAAGTAAGTATATTGCACAAACCCGTAGGAGAGCTGAAAAATAGCAATGTCTGAACTGAGTCATTTCAATCATTTTATTGTTTGTGTCTTGTAATGTCTTTCTGCTGGCCTGAAACCCCAGGTATCTCAGCAGCTCAATCACATGAACTTTAAAGAACTTTCCCTGTAAGCTGCTGCAAGCATCTTAGCTGTCCAGCAAGAAGCTACAACCAAAAGTATTTTCTCCCGAGGCACTAGAAGAGCTCACTGCACATGAGCTTAACTAAGGGTGCTAAAACCTGCTAGGATGTAAAACAAAACACTTGTAGGCTCAGAGTAAATTGCACTGTCTATGCTGATAACCATGCAGGTTGTACAATGTTCGCTATCCTCACAGTCGGATTGCTGTTAAAACAGCACACCAAGTGTTGACAGCTGTGTAAAATGCTGCATAGCAGGAATTAAGTTGCGAGAGGAAGGTTGGGCTGGTTCATCCCTTTTCCCGTGTTCTTTGAAGGCGCAAAATTTGTCCCTGTGAGTCACCATGACCAGAGTGCCACATAGCCTCACAAGACGGGAAAGCCACTTTTCTATGTGCCTTGGGAAAGAGATGTTTCATCCAAGTGACTCGAGGGACATGTGTTCCTAAATCACTTGGGACACACCTGATGTTCTTACTTGCATTTTGGAGACATCCCATTCATGGGACAATCTGATAATATTCAGCAATATGCTGTAAAAGCCTTCAGAGAGACCATCGCTACCATCTCTCAGAGGAGTGTTTGCTATCAATGCCACCTCAGCCGTGACAGCTCCTGCAAGGAGCTTGGTGTAACTGAAAGGGTGGCCAGGAGAAGGCCTGGCAGCCTGAGTACTGCCTGAGGGATTTTACCCAGTTCTCACGCAAGGATGGAGGAGAAGCGTTTCCACCATTTTTCCACTTACACAGCTGTGCGAGGATTGGCACATCTGGCACATCTGGTTTTGCAGCAAACTTCTTGCCCTGACGTATGACTGGAACAGAACCCATTTGCTCAAGTCCAAAGAAAAAAATTTGGTCTTCTGTTTCTACATTTCTGTGAATAACAGAGGAGACCTGTACACTGCATGCTTTGCCTGCTTCATATGTCATCCTACCATCTGGCTGACTCAAAGACCTGGTCAGAAATAGCAGTGGAAAAAAACAGACAGGTATAAGACACCCCTAAAGTCACTCTGAGGAAGGAAACAGCAACCCAGCCACTGGTTAAAACATGCTATTTTCAGCTGCCAGCTATAATTAAACAACTTGTTTTCCAGAGGCAGAAGATCACAAGCTTCCTCTACAGAGAAAGGTTAGGGGTTTTAATTGCCAGGGAGCTGCTCTCACAAGCCTGAGAGCTCTTGAGCTTGTGGATTTGGTCTGAGGTGGTTGGATAAGTCCACATTTATGAGAAAAGCTATAAACCTTAATGACGACTTAAATGGGCAGCCTTTTATGCATTTAGCCTCTTTTCTCTTCTTGCTGTGTATCTTTGGACAAGACAGCAGCACCGTTACTTGAGTAGTGATGCTTTGAATTACCATGGTCTGGCATAAGTTGCTCTCTTCCAGAGGGCATTTTCCCAGCCATGAGGAGCTCACCAGGAGCACAGGTGAGGGGCAGGACCCCAAGGTGGCCAGAGAGGTCTGGAAGGAAAGAGACAAGGGGTTGCAGTCAGGGAAGAGCACAAGGGGAGGCCCACCCATGGGAAGGGCCTCTCTGCATTGCCTGTCCTGCCGGGACCAGCCCTCCTCCTCCACACCTTCCATCACCCAAGGCAGCCACCCTGCATCTCCCTGACACCTCCCTTTTCCAAGGATTAGGAGCCCATGGATGCCTCTGGACAAGCTGTAACATTGAGCAGGGCCAAGTCCCACCCTGCCACCTTTTGGCAGGATACCACAGGTGAACGGGGAAGGCAAAGGAAGAGACAAACACCGCTGCACAAACGCAGTGTCACGAGTGTCTGCCGATGTAACGCTATTTTCTCTCTCTCTCCCCGCCCCTGCCCTTCATTATTTACTCTGATTTTATTGTTCAGATCTCTAATTGCACTATTCTCTAAAGCATTTGTCCAATAGTCAGTGAGCTAAACAAAGCCATGCTATGCAGCGTAGTACTGCTGCCTTGAGCACAGCTCTGCAGCAAGTTCAGAAAAGATGGGCTCTCTCATGCTCCAGCAATTCTTCCTTTTCCAGTAATGTTTAAACTGTATAATTATGTGCCAGATAACAAGTTACCTTATTTGACATTTGAGAAATGCCAGTGTTATGCTTCGTTGCGTGCTCCCACAAGAAAGGCAGCGTTTCTGTGAAAGTAATATGCTGAAACGCAACTCAGCGCTGCTCCGGCTGGGGGAGTGGTGTTGGGATTGCCTCCAAAGGCTGCTCAAAGCTCTCCTGCTCAGCATGGAGGGCTGAGGGAAAAAGTTGTTGTGCAGGCTCTGGTTGGTAAGTGTCAGAGAGGAGAGGCTTACCTACCTAGGGACTAGGTTTGCACAACGTATGGAGAACGTAACTAAATGAAATTGTGACATTTCTGTCTGGAATTACCAAAAATTCTTTGTTTTTCTAAAAGCAGCCAACATACTGTAGTTCCAGTAAGGACAGAAATGTCTCCCCTATTTATTTCTAAGAACTCCCTTGTTTTTCCAAGGAAGAAAACAACATTCCCTAAAAAATATGTTGCCTTCCAAACCCCAAATACACCTTTACCTTTTACTCTGCTTCGTTTGATATCCTTTTCCCTCCCAGCTCCTCCCATGACCCTTCCAGTCCTCACCATGTTATAGCTATTTTTTTCCTGATAGCAATGGCAATGCAACAAAAGTCACCAAAAGTGGTGACAGCAGTCAACGCATCCAACAATCTATACGTGATAGGGGGAAAGGAGGGCTTTTTCTGTTTGGTAGAGGGAAAGCAGGACTTTTGGCGTTCTCCTTACTTTAGGTAACCTCCATTGGGTCTGGCCACGGGCACCTTGTTACTGGGAAAATTCAGAACTTGGACCTTTCAGGCGAGACATAATTATGAGGCTTCACATGATTCTGCTCGTAGCAGAAATTTAAAACTTCAGAGAGAACAGCACTTGTGTCTCTTAATTTGTCTCCTTATATGTCTTATCCCTGTATATATAGGTTTCCTTCTATGGCAGCAGCAACATTAATCGCCAGGAAAAAAACGCTGCAGAAAGAAAAGGCATTTATTCTCCTGTAAAACTTTTACACACAGCGCTCTCTCCCTTGGCACTCTATCAGGAAGTGGGACAGCTTGAGTTATCTAATAAGCCCTGTGTAGTCTGCGCATCCCTTTGAGGTTGTGTATTTCTAATACTTTCTACTTCTAAATAAAACACTAAAGAAAATCAGCGTATAAAGTGCATCCAGTCACCATCTGATTCTTAGTCCTCCATTTCTGAAGACTCTTTTCTGCCCTATGGACTTTTAAATATACATTGGTATTGTGCGTCTGGAAAAAAGAGATGGCTCAGTGACAGCTAAAACCACTTAAGCAGCCATTTGCCTCCAGACACACAATGCTGTGCAAAGCTTGCAAAGCATTGCCTTGCACCTACCAACTGTAAAAAGCCAGGGAATTAAGTGTGATTCCCTGACAAGGAGGAAAACCAACCACAATCTAAATCCTTAAAAATGCCTGGGTCAGATGTCCCTGCCGTCCAGTGACTTGTCTCCAAATCGTAAGTGGACAGCACTGAGGTGTGTATACATTTGACATTCTCACAGAATCTGTCAGGCAGATGTTTACGGACTTCCTGAGCCAGAGGCTACATCCAGACAACTATGTTTAATAGTTCCTGATGGAGCTGTCCTCCACTAACATGCATAATCCCTTTCTGGACCCGTTTCCACTTGCTCTGCCCGTGACGTCCTGCAGCAATGAGTTCCACAGCTCCTTGCTGCAAGAAGACATCTCTGCACAAGGCACACCTGAAAACGTCACAGGAGTGACCACTAATTCTTGTAGCATGCCTCTCTCCTCCACTCCTATCTTTCTGTCCTCTACTTCTGTATCTTGTGAGATTAAGGGAACATTTGCCTCAGCGGGGTGACACCAGATGCAGCCAATGTTTGAGATCTGGGGGTACCACCGATTCCTACAGCACAGAAATTATCATCTCTGGTTTGTTCGCAGTTTTTTCCTTAGGAAGTCCTAATGTTCCCTTTGGCTTTGAACTTGAATATTAGCTCTTTCCTGAGCACTAATAGCTAAGTCAAGGTCTGTCACTGTGTGTGTTTAGCTAGGGCCATTTACTCCCTTATGGATTACTTACGGCCACTGACAGAATTTCACCTGCCATTTTCCTAGGAGGTGAATCAGTATTCTGAAGTCCTCACTGCAAGAAGAGCTGTAGACACTGAATCAAAACTTAAAGTTGAAAACAAATCAAATTTGTTGGCTGAAGTGGTGAAAATGAGAGAAATTGTAAGATGATTGCACACTGCTTTACAGTAACTCATCTCTGAAGAAAGGCGCCTTTCAGCTGCCTGCTTGGTAGCACATTTTTTTCTTACCAAAGATGAAAATTTCCACCCTTCAAAGGACCAATGTTCATATATTTCTCAAGTTCTTAACACAGGTGTTAAGAGAGGCGTGAGTAGTGCTTAAATTTTATACTGATCTCAAGAGAGGGAGAATTCGGTAAGTCATATTTGCTCAAGAAGCTAGAGACTTCTGGAAGAAAGCCCTTTTCTACCCAAGACGGAGGGCACCAGCTCTACGGAGGCTCTGGCTGACACTACGAACAGTGCCTGGTTGCTGTAAGCGATCTCCATACCTGTGACCTGGCAAATGGCTCGTGGAGGTAACATCCTNTGTGACCTGACAAATGGCTCGTGGAGGTAACATCCTGCCACGGGCATCGCCGCAGGAGCTCTAGGAGCTGAGCATAACCCTTTGCTTTCAAAGAAGTGAAATAAATACAAAAGCAGTTGCATTTCTGAGCCATCTTAGAATGAATAATTGCCAGATAAATTTTGGTTTGCATGTTAGTTAAATTATTTTAAAAACTGATACGGGAAGATATAATGCTATACATAGCAGAAGCAGAAAGAAAAAAAGAAAATGTTTCTGTAAGCGAATATAAATCCCAGGAACTACAGGCTCTGGCAGCTGTAATGGCACTAAATTTTAAGATGGCTTTAGGAGGTAGAGGCTCTACACGTGGAAGTTAGGTTCTATTTAATTATTAAGGTCTCTGTGGAGTAATAAGAAAATGGAGAGATCAACCAGATATTTAACGGTGCCTAGGCACTGGGACATAAAACATACACAATAAAATAAATTTAACCCTCTGTGTGTGTGCGCACACTTATAAGTATGTTCACAAGCATTAGCAAGCCTATAAACAATGTACATTCATATCCTATAAACAAAGCATTTCACTTTATAGCTTGTGCTGGCAATGCGCTTTCCTATCATTAGTGTTCAGCACGCAGGCACTTCTGAGCAAGGAAATTAATGGTGAACAGATCACAGACCATACCCAGCCACATAAGTAAGCCTTATGCTTTCCTCATATAAGGAAACATTCGTTACAGAAAAATGTACTTAGTCTGAGCCACAGGAACTTAAATTTAACTACGTTTGTATCTTGATGATCACTGGTAAGTGTTTTTCTTTATAGTATGTAAAAGTATTAGGAGTATTAGTTAGATCTCAGAATAATGTTTGGTAATTGATCTATGTTACAACATTAGAAGGCAATTTTGTGTACATATTTAAACATAAAAAGACTAAAACTATAATGTACTTAAATACAGGATTCCATTTGTAGAAGTATTTATCCATACAGCATGAATTTGTGTTTTACTTTTTGAGGTTGACAGTGAAGGAGTAGGCTTCATTTAGGTCAGAAGTGAAGTGCTGTAATGCACTTCTTTCTGGTTTTCCACAGTACCGTTCTATTCCTCCGAACTTAAGCCTTCTAAAATTTTTAATCCCATTATGATTAATTATATTACTGTAATTCTAAATAACATTATACAAATATTTATATGGAAAAATTCAGAATGAGAATAAGCAAAAAGGTTGCTTTTGTTCAGAATTTAATTTCTTTCCCGCAAAATAAATTGAAATATTTCATTTTTCCTCGAACTTTTCTTTTTTGCTTAGGTATTACTCATTTCAGATTTTTTAATTTAAAAACTCTAGTTTCAGCATATTCTAGCTATTTTTATGAAATCTTTTAACATACATGCTCATTTGACTAGATCTAATATCTTGCTGAACTGACTAAAAGACCAGAGTTCTAAGGAAATGGTTTCCCTGAATTTAATTAGACAGACAGGCTTCCTCTGGAGGTCTTCAGAGACATCCTCCTCTCCACTAAGTAATTTCTGGAGTGATTTCACTAGCCTTCTATGTTGTAGGTGCAATTTAAATGACCAGATTATACAGGGCACTCAAAGCACACAATACCAAAGAGTACCAGTCTTAGGGACCGGAAAGTAATTGGGCAGTAGTTATTTCCGATGCTTGCATAGAAACGCATTTTAAAAAAATAGAAAAATAATATTCACCAATATTTCCTCTCATTTATATCCAGAACTTTTCGCATTAGCTCAATAGCAATAAGCCCTTGCTAATTACCTATGTCTCCTCCCTGCTGCTATGAGAAGAGGAACACTGCAGTCTCTGAATAAATAGATTTCAACCATACTTTGGACTGTGAGCTTTAGTTCTCCTGTAGTATGAGAGTCAGTTTTCATATTTTAGGAGTGTGGATTGTGTACATGCCAAGGTATCTAGATGTTCATTGGGAGTCCCAAAAGCATCTAAGCGCTTGAAATTGCCAGGAATTCGTTCCTGGTACCCAACAGCTCCTACACAACCTTCACGGCACCCATCTGCCTTCTTAGGCACTTAAATACTTGTTAAAAACTGGCCCCATAACTTTACTAAGGGCAGCTTTGGCCCAGAACTTGGCTTTCAATCATTCAATTCAACACAATTCTTTTCCCAATACTGAAAAAACATAACTGATCTACCTTCCAAAGTACTGCTGGAGGTGAGAACCTATTCTTGTGACGAGCTGCCAGCCGGAACACTGGAAGTGATGGTGTAGCATTAACACAACTTCAAATGCCAGCCATAAATAGCCGAAATCCATCAGTGTTGGGCTGACTCTGATATTTCTAAGTAGCGTTAAAACAGACTCTTCCCCTCTAAACCGCACTGGGAGATAGTATTTACCAAGGATGGTACAAGGACGAGGGGAGAGCAGTGGATGTTGTCTACCTTGACTTCAGCAAGGCTTTTGACACTGTCTCCCACAACATCCTCATAGGAAAGCTCAGGAAGAGTGGCTTACGTGAGCACACAGTGAGGTGGGTCGAGAACTGGCTGAAT
>VZSC01015850.1:141261-198681 GCA_013398225.1 Steatornis caripensis
GGGGTTGGACTAGATGATCTCTAGAGGTCCCTTCCAACCCCTACCATTCTATGATTCTATGAAGGATGTTTTGGGTTTTTTTCCACTGCGTGGGAGTTTTGCCCCAGCGGCAGCACTGACAGCTCTCTCAGCAGTAAGGCATGAGCAAAACATGAGGCTCTGACTCATATTTGCAGGTGGATTTAGCCAGGATGGCTGAAAAAGTCATTGCCCTACTGCTCCCCAAGGAGCTTCTGCCCACGGAGCCAGAGCAGTGCGACAGCATGCATGTCCCTGTCGCGCGGTGCAGCACAGCGTGTCACCCCAGGGGTCAGCACGACATGGAAGCGGAGGCAGTTTGCACTAGTATGCCAGGCTGTGAATCGTGGCATTTGGAGGTGGACACGCACCCTGTTCAGCTTTCCCTTCTCTGGGGATACCAGCTGCTTCAAGAGGAGTGGTGCAACAGGGGGAACTGCTGCAGTCACCCCCATAGCTCTGCCTGTCAACACAGGCAGTAAATGCAGCTGGAGTGTAGGCAAGCAGGGATGCAACGGCTACCAGTCTTCAGAGATATGGCTAACAGGAGGTTTTTAAAAGCAGAATCCCTCAGAAGAAGAAAAAAGTCCAGAACGGGAGTGAGTCTTGTAACTGGCATGGGCCAGCTCCCTCTCCTGAAAAGCTGGTGAGAAATAGCTGTCATCTGCAACACTGAACGGAGGGTGAGGGACTACATGGCTGTGGCTGCCACAAATTTATTAATGTAATAAATTAAATCATGTCAGAGACTGGTTTCTGGCCTCACAGCCAACAGCAATGCCCTTGCAATGTTCCCAGTGTTAAACTCGATCAGGAGACATGCTAACAGTCTAACTGCACAGATGACTGCGTTGCAGTGCTTGCATCTGTACCACAGCATTATTTTATTTACTAGAGGGAACGTGGTCTGCACATAATCCTATACTGATACTCCTCAACAGGCTCTGGTTCATGGGCAGCTCTAAAACCCATGTTCCTCTTAGTTTGGGAACTTTGGTGTTTGCTATAGCCATAACTTCCTGGATTTCCAATAATTTCCGCTTAAATTCAGACTCTAGGTGCTGGCACTCTGTTGCTTGGCCTCTGGAAAAAAAAAACCCAACAAGCTACAACCCCCTCCACACAGCAGGGCCTGTCATTACCTTGCTAATCAAAGCGAGCACTGTCAAAGGACCTGCCGAAAGGAGACTTAGGTATATACGTCAAGATTGCACCAATTAAAAAATTGCTCATTGCCTAATTCATTAAACAGTAGGAAGTAGAAATGAAGATTTAAATTTAGCAGAGATGCTACTGCTAATTATTAACCACAGTCTCTCATTAAGCAGTTGTCTGTCTTTCTAATGAACAATATGAAGAAAAGAGGATAAATGTAATCTACTAATCAAATTGTAATCTAACGGTAACCAATCGAACAAGCATGCGGTCATTTTCTCAAAAGATCAACTGGTGGCTTTATCTTGCTATTGCTAATTAACTGGGGCTTCACTGCTTGAAAATAATGTGGATTATTTCCACATCACATTCCTTACTGTCACAAATAAGGACCAAAGAGTACTCGGCACTTCAACATGAAGCACTGCCGGGGGATGTAACTCCGTTTGCTATCTTTGTACTCCTTTACGTGATAGGGGACAATTATCTCCACAGGACAAAATATCCCCGTGTGACTCAGGTTTGACTCCTCTCACGGCCAAAGGAGTTGCTTTGTGTAGATGTGATTTACCGCTCTGTGTTCCGGATTCAAAAGCAAATTTGAGCAACTCTTATCTGTGGTACACATCAAATACAAAAGGCAGATCGATATCCAATTGCTCTGTCCAGGTAGCGAGTGGTTTCAAAAGCATCTGTCAAGGTTGCGTTGAGGCCAGTGGTTTCTCCCTGTGAATGATGAAATTGTTAAGGTAAGCGCTGCCTTTGTGAACCTCAGGATAATAGCTGAAGGCAATGTTAGCAGTTGTCACCCTTCCCAAGAAAATGTAGCACTTTTTTTCCTGTAAGACCTGAATCAAGCTGAATCCAATGGATCAGTTTCTTTCTGTGCCTTTTTAAGCTACCTAATTCTGCAAATCTGAAGTGGCTACGGGGGAAAAGTTACACTTTGTGATCTCTGTGAGATCCTGCCACTGCCTCAGCTTACCTGAAAGGATTCCTAGGAACGGATATTCAAATTTGATCTTGCTTCTAAAAATACACTAATGACAAGTGGCTTCCTCTCAAAACCATACCCCTGTCTCCTACAGTTAAGGAAATCAATTACAAAGGAGCCCGATATGACAAACCATGCAAGAATAAAAATGCTAGGATTTAACTGGTGTAATTGTAAATGTCAGAAACTTAGTTGGCTATGTGTCAACTTCTCGAACATGGTCACTTCACAGTCAAGAGGCAATTGCAGAGGGCAATTCATTTGACCCATGTATGCAGCTATCTTAGCCTGAGAGAAATTGCCTCCTGGAAAAGCCTGGCTGTATCCATGGACTACAAAGACTGTCTCAGTTTTCACTCAGTCACCTTTCAGACAGATAGTTATGTAGAGATGAATGCCACCGTACATCTATCATTCATGACCTAAAGATAATACTATGTATTGATATATTTTCGGTTAGTAAGAATTCACAGGTTTGGGTTTCAAATCTGCACGATTATTTTCTAGGCTCTCTCTTTGAGCAGGACCTCAGCACTTGACAGGAACAAACTTTACTCCATTCTCCTTTACTTTTCACCACTACTGAAATGCACCAATGTTTGAATCTGGGTTTCACAATATTTGGGAGTTTTAACAGGTAGCTTTAAAAAAAACCCCTATCCTGGATCTCTTTGTTTTGCAGTTCTGAGCACACCACAATTTAACGCTTCCTGGAGTTAATTAAGGGTTATCGTTTTTCTTTGCTCCAGAGGTGCATTTTAAGACAGATCCAAAAACGGCTAAAAAAGCACTTGAAGATACTCTTTTCTAAAACAGACTGTTAATTAGCCTTCCCTTTTTCTATGCTTGCTAACACCTGCATTGCTCTTTTTGCTAATTCCTCATCTCTTAACCTGTCATTTAAGTCTGTGCCCTTGGCCTTCAGAGTCAATCCTTCACCTTTCTTTGGTTTGCGGATGGGTCAAAGGGCTGGTCCTTTAGTCCTTTATATCCCCCTCCCAGACGCGACTACAAGAAATATTTTGAAAGCTGCTGTGAGCTGCCAGCATTCTCCCTTGTTACCTTATTATCAGTATCCCTCGCCTTTATTAATCAGTGGCCTTCGAAGGTTTATTATTAGTGCAACACCTCCATTTGTACTAGATTTTGTGATTATCTAATTAGCATTGGCAATTTAGTACAAAGCTATCCAAAAGGAAATATTCATCTTGCCAGGTCAGTTTAAAAAAATGAAAGAATTTGTCCTCAACTACCTAACACAGAAATTTTAGCTGCATTCTCAAATTAAGATATTGCTACTACTTTCCTTTAAGCAGTTAGCAGTACCAAAGGCTGTCCTAGTCTTCCCAGTCCATTTTAATGATGTTTTAATGTTTTCCTGGAACACATTGCAAACAACACAACCCAGCGCCTATCAAAGACTTTCCTGCAGTTTTCATCCTCCGTGTCCCTCTGCCTAGCACTCAGATTTGCTCCACTTGCTGCCTGCTGTCTTCATCTGGCACAGTTTAACCGCAACCAGCCTCATTACTGCTAATCTCGTCACAGCCTGATCACGTTAGTTTGTGATTGACTTTACCATGCTGCCCACAGCCTAGGGAAGTAGCTTCTTATTGTCTCCAGCATCCAAGACATAATGAGATATTTGTTTTCCACTTAGCCTGAAAAGGCTACCACAGTTTTTCAGCTCTAATAACTTTGGAATAACACCGTATTCAGTTCTAGTCTGACCACATTTACAAATAGCATCATTCATGTATTAAATTTGGAAAAAAACATTATTAAAATATGTCAGTGGTAAGAAGACTGGACCGTTGGATTATAGAAACAAATCTGGGGATTAAAAAGTAGAACTTCTACCTTTTGAAATGAGCAGGAGAGTCTTTCTGGCTGTCAGTGCCTCTCTCCACAGTAGGGACAAGATTCCAGCTCCCCTTATACTCACACTACAGTCCTGGCTTTCACTTTGGCCTCAGCGGCCCTACTTACAGTCTAACTCTACAGCCTCTGCTCATCAGGGGAGGAATTTGTCTGGACCAGTGCAGGTGGTCCTCCATCTGAATCAGTCGCCTGTGCTGCCGTCATCAATGGCATGTAGAGGCATGTAAGAGTTCTAGGTTGTGATTCGTCTGGTTTATGTTAGATGTCCACATTAAGATGACATGAATCATATCTTAAAACTGCCTGTTTCTCACCACAGAGCTGAGAGTGACAGTGCTTTAAATGTGTATTGTAAGCATCTACACTCAATCAAACAAAACCCTTGCAGAGGTAACATCTATACTAATGTTGTAAGTAGTATCAGGGTCACTTTTCTAGGCCTGAAGCCAGCTGGCAGGAGCAGGCCAGACAAATGCTCTCTCAACATTCAAGGAAGGGGGACAATGCGCAACCTGCCCACTGGAAGAAGTCCCTAGCCTGGGATCACTCCTAAGCTCTTTGCACAGGCAGTTTGGGGGAGTGTTAGTTGAATGAGACAAAACCACGTCAAGGACTTTTCTAGCGAGTTAACCACGTGGACAATCAAGTTCCCAGTCCTTGGTCCACATCTTGGCACTCTTCACTTTGCATAATGTATGTACCCAGTGTGTCATAGCTACTCTTCAGCAGAACCCTGATTTTATGTTTCTCCCTCAGCTTTAAGTGTTAAAATAGACTTATGATCAGGAAATTTTTGTAAATGTATTATTTCTCTCTTTTACCAGAAAATCTAGGAATTTCCAAAACCAACACCTTCTCACAGACTGTATTGCTTTGTTGAACTGCTCTACAGTTTGATAAATCACAGTCTAGCATCTTATGCCATTACCCAGTAACTTAAAGGACTGCACACATCTCCCTCTGTCTGTTATTAAATATTTAGGTCTGGAGGGAGTGAGGTGCACATACACACAAAGGCAAAAGGCACTGCTCTGTGATGCTGTTTCCATGCAAGACCAAATCATTTACAGAGCTTCCATTCACAGCAGATAGTACCAGGACTGGAACTAGAGCTTACCTGTCTGCACTAACCTGCTGCCTGCTTAACGTGCTTGCTTACCAAAGAACCCTTCCAGCCTGTTTTACAAGGAGGAACAGCTTCAAGAGGAGTTCAACACCCTCTCTTTTTCATCCAAAACCACACAGGTCAATGCTTAGTTTCGCTACATCGGATGTAGGTTTTAAGATCTTCAGGCAAAGATAGCAGAATAAATAAGCTCCCCATATCATGTTTTATTGCAGTTCGGTTGGCCTGAGTTCTGTAGGGCATCTGTCAAATCTGCAGAATTACTGGGTCTTGGCAGGCCATGGGTATGAGATAAGCAATTCTGTGCAGCCCTGTAAAAATCAAGGTTATTCTGGCATGTGCGGAAGTAGTCTTCCAACCACTTGGTTTTGCTACTGTGGAGAACTGAGCTGCCTGTGAAGCTCAAGCATCTCTGTCAGCAACCACATGGGAGTTCTGAAGATCAGGTCTTTGATTCCCAAAATATAGTTTAAGCTGGTTTTGTGCTCAAGGGTCTAAGTCATTTGCCCAACACAGAAAGTGTCATTTCCCTCTGCTCATGGTGGTGTGCAAGGCCCAGAGGGACACCCTGATCCTTAAAGATACGTTCATAACTGTGGGGTCTCTGCCTGCCAGCAAGTTACTTGGCCTTGAGAGTAGAGTCTTTACACTGATTTTTCAATTTGCATAGTTTGATGTTCGCAGGAAAGATAATTTGAACATACCATATATCTTGGTGCAAAGAAATATTTCATTTAAGGTTGCAAAAGAAATCAATGCTCTTAATTCAAAACTATTCAAAGAGGTTTTTTTTCCTCTTTATGTATGGCTCCTAATTTACTCATTGGTTAGAGCAAGTAGCATGCTTTATGCTTATTGACTCGACAAAGAAGCTTTCCTATTTTCTTGTAAAAAAAAAAATCCTACTTAGGACATATGTTTGCCATGTGCAGGTTTACCTTCACCTCAAATGATGCTAAATCCTGAGTTCAGAGAAGGTCAGTAAAGTTCATCCACTGCTGTAGGTCATCAGCTCCGGGGGCTCAAGGAAGAGTCCCAAAATATTTACTAAAACAAATCATGTAACCACATACCACAATCTGGGTTGGAAAAAAATAAGATATCTCCCATGCTTTCAAAAAAATCATAGACTCTTTTGACATGAATCCAGATGCGTTCTTCTTTTAATGTGGCTGTCCAGTCAGTGCACTGAAATACAGGAATGGTACCAGAGACAGGACTCTACATTGAATTCACTGCTGTCTACACACAGTTTCTGCAGCTTCACGGTGCATTTAAGAACAGAACCAACTGACCTGAAAGACATATGCTCCGGATCACAGCCAGGATGTGAAGCAAGGCTGGAAAAAGCTGTACTTCTGTTTGGTTTTTCTGCCTTGCTTTGTCTGGAAATAATGAACTTGCATTAAATATTTAAAAAAATGTTCCGTTCATACTTGGAGTGGGTAAATCCTACCTGTATCCAAATGGGCAGAGTCACTCAACTTTTACTGTGGTATGATTGGGACTGTATTGTAGCTATGTCATCTTCCAGATAGCACAGCAGATCTGTTACGAAGCAGTGGACAGTTGCCAAAGCCACCATGTCTGGAACAGGATACCAGGATGTTCGATCTGTCTATCCAGGTGTTTGCTTGCTGGCCAGGAGAGTATCCCTCCTCTCTCCCATCTTGGTCCCCCTGATCACAGAGGCAGGACTGGCTGGCGTGATTTGGTCAGAACAACACACTTGGTTTATTGTCCTGCTCCAGCTGTGGTGATGACAAGTGCCCATCGGGCGCTCCCACACAGCTCCGCTCACAAAATTTCTGCACCATGTTATTGCTTTCCCGACTTGACACTCCTCTTCACTGCCCTTGTACCTCCCTTTCTCCACCCCAGTCTTCCCTCAACAAAGCCATACCTAAATGCTTTCTTCTCATTGTTCAAATTTTGCGGCATCTGCACTCAAATTTGGTATTTTGATACTATTGCTTAGGCAGCCTTGGACTTAGATAGTGTTGTTGACATGCTTCTCCAGGCACTGTTGGACTTGCAAGGTTCTGCTCCCCAAGAGGTCCCAAATATTCCCCAAAACGTCGCTCCAATTATCTGCAAAGCTCAGCCTTCTCTCTCATAGCTCCCCTGTAACGACCTGTGAAACCCAGCCTTCCCTCACAGTGCAATCTGCAACTTTTGGCAGTCTCACATGTTGCCAACTGCCACATACAGCAGTTTCTCATGTCACATGCCATAGCTTTTCATACTGAGCTCAGGCAGCCTCACCTCAAGCCAGCATCCAGTCGGTGACCTGCAGTCCTAACGAAGTACATCATTACTCATAGAAAGGTAAGCTCATCTTGGGCCAGGAGCAGCTGATAATTATTTATTGCATTATTTGGTGTTTAATGTTGTTACTATGAAAGTCTAAGGTTATCTCTTCTAGGAAATAGTAAAATTCCTCTCCAAATTAGCTTAAGTTCTTTGTTAAATTAATAGATGCACTTTGGCCCTGGAAGAATGAATAGTCCTGGCTGAGGATGAAGGAGCTGGTAATTATGTCATAGCAGATGTTTCACTGAAATTTGTAATTAAAGTAGAGCTAAAATCCCTTTTATGATTAAATTTTGTCTCCATAACTCCTGCAGTAACTCTGCAGGGGATTATTAAATTGCCTGTATCATATTTTTAGAAAAATATTCCCCCATCTATTGCTAGGGAACAATTTAAATTTCTCCATCCTGGATTTTAGTCTCAGCTTTAAGGATTTCTTCTCGTCATCTGCAGCCCAGCCTACACACATTTTTAGACCAGTTTTTTCAAATAGACATGAATTTAAAACTCACCCACAAGAATGTGACCTCTGTATGTTTACCCGACATGGATCCTAGACAAATTTTTCTCTGCCAGGAAAAGCTCAGATGGGGGAATCATTCCCTTTCTGACAGAGCAGAGCAGCAAGTTCACAGCCTTTGTTAGTTTGAGACCTCTCTATCCACAAGAAGTTCTCCTGTGCTGCCCTCCCGCTTGGCCTTGGGGGATATAGGAGGGAAGAGTCAGGATTTATCGTCTGCCTTACTGGAAACAACTTGTTCTCCTGCTTCTGTGACTTATTTCAGGCACAGCCTCAGCCTGTCTTGGGAAGTATGAACAAGGAACAGAAAATAAGACTAGGGCAGGGGGATGGAGACAGCGGTTGCAGCCAAGCCGCCGTGCTGACTCCCATGCCCAGCTCCCTTCGTCACCTGTCCCGGCTGGAGAGCTCTCTTCCCCTGCTCCTCACAGCATGAACAGGATGAAGTGGTTTTGAATGACAGCTCTTTATTTCCTTGTCTTTAGAGTCTGCATTAATGAGATATGCAGATCAGCAAACCAAAGTTAATTATTTTTTGACACAAACTAGACGAGATGAATCACTGATGATTAAAGCAAGTTTAAGGTCTCTCTTTGCACGGCTTATGTAAAACTAAAGGGGAAAGAGGCAGTCTCACAGAGCTCTGGCGGTGCCTGTAACACCCCTGAGGAAGCAGCGGTAGATGTTTCCACGAGCACATCTTACAGCCACCAAAATCATTGGAGCTGTCTGCAACTGAAGGTTTCCAAAATAACTAGGGAGTTATTGCCATATGTGAGGAAAGTATCTGGAGGAGCTTATATTAGCCAGAATGGGTGAGAATCCACTTCCTCAGGCTTCATCTGCCTTAAGATTAGATATTGCATTCACCCAGGTTCTTGGCATAGCCCCTGGATAGAAATATGCACCTCACTTGACCTATCTAGATACCTGTCTTGGTATGAAATTAGTAGTTATCTCTCTTTCTTAACTACAAAGGCAGCCTAACCTCCCTTCGTCACCTATGTAACTCCAGGCAGATGACTCCCATGCTAGTTGCTTATTTTTCTTCATTTGTCCTCTGGGCTTTTCTAACCAGAAAGAAACTCACTTAAACAAATGGCTTGAAAAACAAATTGGTTTTAGTAAAAAAGTCATTGAGTTTTGTGGAAAGAAAAGTCACATGGAAATTTTACTTTGCATCTTGTCTCCTGGCTCTAGAAGTCACATAGGAACCGTATCTCCTATGAAAAAAAAAGCTATGCAAAAACCTGTAAGACCATATTAGTACTAATAACCTAAGCTAGAGGTGCAGGGCACTTGATTTTCTGGAGTGGCTACATCATTAGAATAATCCACATTTACAATTTGTCCCAGGCCAACTAGCACTTTCCTACAAAATACTTGGGTACAGTTTTGGAGTTAACGCAAGCCAGGGATCAATCCAGATACAGAAAACATTTTTCAGAAGTTAAAGAGCTCCATAGCATGGGAATGGCCAGACCAATTGGCCTCAAGGCCAAAAAGGGATCCAGGTTTTGCTTAGTTTACCAGTAGTGGCATAAATGCAGTATATCAACAACCCAAAGCAGTGAGGCCAAGACAGTCATATTCTCTCCTCTGTAATTCTGCTGCAATTACACTGAACTTCATCAACTTGGCAGCAAAAAGAGGAAAATTTGCCTTATAAACATAAGGCTAAAAATATAACATAAAACTTAATTACTCCCCTTTGTGAAATCTAGGCTCTGTATTTTGCATTCACTGTTGCTGTTGCTGTTTTCATATATAGCAGTGTAAGGGAAACACCTGGGGTTTTTGAGGGGTTTAACAGAAGTACCCTGAGCAGATTATTGCAAAAGCAAAGAGCCAGGGTGCACCATCAGAGCTGCACAGGCTCAGAGGTTCAAACACAGGTTCTAACAATAGTGATACTTGCCCAAACTATACCTTGCCTCCTAATAGCGCATACTTGTATATCCCTGGTCCACTGCCACATGTGGCCAGCTGGTATGATCGTACTGTTTATTTTGTATGAGGTACCTCCAGAGTCTGAGGACATAAAACTGAAGCTTAGATGATAAAAGGCAGACATTTAAATCCGTCATCTCTCTCTTGCATTGCTGCCCTGTCAGTGAGATTTCAGAAGAAGCTTTAGCCATGCAAGAAGAGGCCTCTCCTTTATGTATTGATGCCTTGGCACCTGAGCCACCCTGACCTGAGCACAGTAGGTCTGGTGAATCACCTAAAATCTGTCATGCTTTTCTCTTCCTCCCTGTTGAAGGGCAGCATATTGGTGGCTGCTCACCTGAGAGCTGCAAAGCTCTGTGAAACCCAAAGGTGAATACATGTCAATAAACACAAAATCAGCATTTTGTGCACAACTGTGGCACTCAGGTCTCAAGTAGTGAAACATCCTGCAAGTTTCCTTCAAGACTGTTCTCCAATCAGTATTGGGAAAAATCAGCAAAGTACATAAATATTGTCTTTACATCTCACCTAAGTAACTCACGAAAGCAAAGAATAATGCTGTGTTCCTAAAACTTTACATTTCACAATGGGAATACAGATCGATTTTGGTAATTACATGTACATGAACTTTCCTAAATGGGTAGTATTCCCTTTGAATAAAGCAATGGTGGTCTGAAGCAGTCAGTGACAAACACACTCCTCAGTTTCACGAGTCCTCCTTTTGAATCTCTCAGCATCCGTACAGTGCCTTAAATGAATGCCCTATAGCATTCAAGAAACAACTTGTTCCAACCTTTAGCAATGTTGCAAGGACATGTTCTTGCTTTCCCCTTCATTACCACATTGTCAGCTTCCTAAATTAACCTTCAAGGTTTTATTTCCCTGTCATAGACTGAGCTGACAGGATAACTCACGTTTTTAATTTGAAACATTGCCCTGTTCTCTGCAATTAAGATTCTTTATCTCAGTTGGGTGAGAAGGAAAATGTCTTACTCTGCTACATCCATTTTACTTATACCTGGTGACTCTGCACTAACATTTGCCTGATTTAAATGGAGCGTCTCTATACGACACTGGTGATGTTCAGATTTGTAACAGAAACTTTAGGATGGGTCCCAGTGGGAAGAAGGGAACTCTCCAGATGTGGGTGCACCAGAATGCATGGAAGAAGTGGAGATGTAAGAATGGCATGTATTGATGGCACTTAGACTAGCACGTCATCAGGATCATTGCGTACCTACCAATGGCTTCTGCATGCTTCACACATGGGTTGGGGGAAAAAAGGAGAGCCTAAACCAAAGGACAGCCTACATCAAAACTAAAACAAAGACACAAGACATTACAAGACGATGGTCAGAAGATGAGGACAGGGAATTCCATTTAAACATAAGGAAAAAAAACTCAACTGAAGAGGTTGTCAAAAATGGTAGTTGTGGAGTCTCCAACATGGAAACATTCAAAACTCAACTTGACAAGATGTTAAGCAACCTGCTTGGGTTAACCCTGCTTTGAGCAGGGGTATTGGACTAGCCAATCTTCAGAGGTCCCTTCCAACCTTAACCATTCTGTGATTCCAACAGGGCAGGATCCTTAAAATTCCCTCATAAGGAGACAAAGCACTAGGAGTAAATTCTAATGCATGAGATGCAATGGGACGGTGAGGCAAAAGATCAAAATCACCATCGGATTCTATGGGTGCAAAAAAGTTTATCCAAAACTATCAAATTGTCATCAGCCTAAGGGGAACCCAGGAGACATGATGCGTACTGAGTAATCAGAGTTCTTTGTACATTTTTTTCACCACAAGGAATCTGGACCAGACAGCCTTGTCCATCTGATCCACCAGATCACCTTCTAGATGCTTGAATGCTGGGCAGGCTACTTGGACATGGGTTTCTTGGTGCTGAGATCATGCAGGTATAAGGATGGGAGAATGTGGCTTTTTGTAAATAAAATAACCTTTCTCTACACGTAACATCTGCTTTTGAGGTTTATAATATTGTTTCTACAATGGTGCAGCATTATTTCCTACAGTGATGTGATGCAAAGTGAGGTTTTTCTTCTATAGAAGTGCACAAAATGTAATGTGTCATTTCCTCAGCTGAGATAAATTAACACTGATCTAACTCATGACCTTTGTTCATTTCTAAACTGCAGTTGTCTGTTTGTCTAAAAGACATGGACTAGTTCAGACAGGAATTAATCGGGGGAGGCCCGGGGATCTTTGTTTTGACCCAGGCCAGCCTAGACTAGTAGAATGAACGCTTCTTGCCCTAAAGATGATGGCTACATCGACTACTGAGTACTCAGTTAAAAAATATGACTCAATATGTCTAATTTCGCAGATATGAGTTTCAATTTTAATGTTAGCAAACAACACAATTTGTCGTGTTAATGCAGTAGCCGCAACTAATCTTACTTATATTATCTTCAATCAAAATCTTAAAGACTGTAAGACTCGCCCCTGTTCACCCCTTTTTACTCTTCTCCTCCTCCCTTGATCTCCATTCTCCAGCACGCAGCACCTGCCTGAACAAACCGTTTTAATTGTACCAACAGTACTATAAATACGCTGTATATCAAAGGTAAACAGCACCATCTGCCAGCTCTTTCAGAGCACTGCAAGGAGCAGCAGGCTCAGACTGAACTTGGGCAATCCTGCAGTAGCAGTGGGTGAGAAAAGGAAAGATCATATCCCCCACACATTCCCCACCTCCTTATAAGATCCCAGAGTAAAGATATCCGCTCATGTGCTGTTGACTCAGTTCATGACTCAAACTAATCAAGAATTTTTGAAATGCAGCAAGCTACAACATAATTTTCAGAACACTTTGGTTTGTTGCAATAAAAAAAGCATTCAAAGTAATATGTCAGTTTAATTTAAAGACCTCTGGGGAGTAGTTTTCTAAGGTCCGAGATGGATATCTGGCAAGAGAGATCCCGCTTCCACCTACCACAGACATTCATATATAATCAATATTCTCTTGTCTGAAATGATCCTCTAATTTCTCTCCCAGAGAATGTCTAAAATAGAGCGTGCGTGTGTGTGGTGTCTCTAGTCAATCCATTTGAGCTGACACTCACGGAGGCTTCAGTACAGGTGGCATCTTGCAGAGAATGCCCAGCCCCCCCTCCTGAGGAAAGGGTAAGTACGTGCACTCGGTGCGCCCAGGTTGATGACCTGGTACGCCAGGTGGCCGAGCTGCAGGAAACGGTCAAGAGGCTGCGTAGTATCACTNATATCCCCTTCCAGATGTGTGAGTATCTGAATGAACACACCTCCCTGCACAGGCACAGCTGGCTAGACACTTTGCAAATATTCTTTTTTTAAAACTTTTGGGAAGCAATGCTTTTTCTGGTAGCACACAAGCAGGTTAGGAAAACAGCCCCCGGCACTGCTCTGAGGACTTGAACCAAGTCATCCCCCTGATTAAAAAAAAAGAAAAGATAAAAAAGATAAAAATGAGATAGTCCTCTAAACATCTAGCTTCCAAAGAATAAACACGTCACAGGTCTGATCTGCCAGCAATGCCCTTTCCTCAGCCAGCTTCTCTGTACAGTAGTGATAATTAGCTTTCTCATGGATGACATGTTTTAATTAGTGACAGAGGCAGACTGAGTGAGAGGAAAAGAAGCTAAGTTAGTCTGCAGACTTGTAAATTCTCGCACAGAATACATGTGGCACAGCAAGAACTAGAATCCAGCAGGATCCAAACTTTAACATGAGGAAAACACATGCCTTTTCAGATGCTTAATACAGCTTTCACATACTTCTAAATGCCATCAGTTGAGTCCAGACAGGGTACCAGCTGGTGTCTGGAGATAAGGTGCTTTGATATCTTGCTTGTCACTCATTTGCCACTCAAATGAAAAACTGCAGAACTCACAAGACAACTGAATCAATATTTGAAAACTAAAGGGCATTGTTCCAGGGAAAACATGGATTCCACCTCTTAAACCAACAACTGTAAGCAGAGGAGCAGCACTGAGTGAGGACCCCAGCTGGTTCTAGTCATGGAGCATACATCAAGTTACTGGAATACTAAATAAAACAGAATAGCAAAAAATACACATATGCATCTGGGCTCATCACACGACTGTCCTGGCCAGGCTGGCCAGCTGCAAGACAAAAGGGACTCCTGTGACTTTCACAATGGTTCTGCATTCTGTTGCCACCTTGCTCATGCTCAGCCTCTTTCCATGGGTCTTCTGCAAACTGTGATGTTAGTAACACTTAATGACTATATTTAAATGTTTTTGTACTGGAAGGACTCAAGTGAAACTGTCTGCTGTTTCATTTTAGCATATTTCCCGAGAAACTCTGTCACATCTTGTCTTTGTCACAGTATCAAACGTACACTCAGCTGCCATACAGACGTGCCTGCACTGGAGCCCTCACTATCCACATGCTGACAAAGATACGCATGTGGCAAACAAGGTTAAGAGCAAAATGGAGTGCACAGGAGAAAGTCACAAGATAAAAGCTGGGGTTTTTTCTGTTTTCCAATGGATAATATTTACATATTCTCATCCTGTTAGTATTAGCTTAATAACGAGTAACCTGTACTGTTTGGTTTTCAGGGAGTTTTTTGCAAGTTTGTTAAGTTTTGCAAGTTCTCTGGAACTCACCAAATGTGCACACTCACACACGTCTATTGCAAAGTTCTCTGACATCCACCAGATAAAGTGAATTAGAGGCGCTGATTTCATCCCCGTATCTAAGCAGTCTTTGGCCAATGCCTAGCCTAGTGTTGAGCGCTGAGAGACAGAGACAGCCCAGAGCTGCAACTGGGGTGGAGCTGGAAAGGACCTGCCAAAGAAAGCTCTGGGCTGCAGAAAGATCTCTCCCATGGGGACTGTTTAGCTGGAGGACAGGCTTGGGTACCTTGCCTAAGGTCCAGCTAAGGATTACAGTTCAGTTCAGAGCCAACAGATAAACTCAGAGCTACAGCTACTAGGGGCTGGAAAGTGTCTTTCCAAGCAAACTAGGAGCTGATGCCAGAAGTCACTTTGGAAGGGTGCCATCAGCAGTGCTCCTGCAGCTCTGGGCTTTCTCTTTCTCTCAGTCTAACACTGAAGTAAAGCATTGGCTTTACTAGAGCGCTTATCTGAGGAATAATTAGTCCCCTGATTGATATGGCTTAGCTTATTGCTACAGTCAGGATTAGGTCTGAGAGGAAGAGCAAGACCACAGTTGGTGCAGGGCTGGAAGAAGAAAACGAAGGCTGCAAAAAGTATCTTCCCTTGGACGTGGTGTAACTGGGAGAAGGTTTGGGGTGCCCTGTCCTAGGATTAGGCTTAGGGTCAGGTTGAGAGAAAAAGTCAGCACAAAACTACAGCTGAAATGGGACAGGAAAGTATATTCCAAAGAAAATGAAGGCTGATGCCCTAAATCTTCTCTAAGGGATATTTAGCCCAGGGAGAACTCTTACCTTAGAGATAGTGTGGTTTATCCTCACCAGAACTTCTTAAACCTTGCTAAAATCTTCTGACTTAACAGAGATTAAAGAGGTTGCATACAACAGCACAGGTAATCTCACAAGGACGTAACATGCCACAACAGAGGCAACAGGATGCAATGTTAAAAAGGTGACAATTTGTAGCAGCACAGAAGAAGGTGCCGTCTGTATTTTTTTTTTTTTTACTAATGCTTGAGTGCATTACAGAGCTCTTGTGCGATTGTAAAACCTACTCGGTAGCCCTGAGCGAGGATTTCACTGGCCATCCTCAAGCTCGCAGACACAGGCATGTGATAACTCACGTTGAGCACACAGAAGAGCTTGCAGAGAAACAGTACAAATTTCTAAACTCATAGCCACTGCTGCTTTCTGTTGTATAACAGCTAGTCTCGTTAGTGTTACCCCAGTAATGAATAACCTACCCTGTTGGTTTATATGACAGTGTTGTCCTTAGTCTCTGTTGGGTTATATACACACAAAACCACTCACACACACCTTCAAATGTTCTGCTGAGATCCCTATCAACTAAAAAGCATAGGAGCAGCAGCTGAAAGAAACATGTTCTGCTCCAGCCAGCAAAGCACTGCTACACAGATTGGGAAACGGCACAGTGGCATCTAGTGGGTACTCGTTGCATTAGGGGATAACCAGCAATAACTCTTGATTCATGAGGGCCATACCCCGCACCAGTGCTGCGAGAGAGGAGTACAAAAAGGGTGGCGGGGAAAGGGAAACACAGAGGTCTGCCCCTCTGTCTCCATCTCCAACGCAGAGAAAACCCCTGGCATCAGGGGCTGCTCCCTGGGCTCTGCCGTTCTCAGTAGCTCTTCCACCAAATAGCTTAAATTAATTTATATTTGATTTCTTCCCACTTCTCCTTCTTCTGATTCCACATACTCTAGCAAAAAAGCTCCTTTTTCAGCTGGATGTTTGTACTATACAGATATTTGTTATCTTTTTTCATCTACCTACTCAGTGTTCACCTAGGAAACAGGTCATTCCAGTTAATCTTTCTAAACCTCGTTCACCTCGACGCTCTTCTCTAAAACAATCTCAATTTATTGTTTGGGGGTTTTTTTAGCAAAGTAGTTTCAATTTATTTGTCAAAAAAATATGTGCAAATAAATGCGTGCAAATAAATGCAGGCTTATATATTGTTCAGCTAATGAGAGAATTTCTGTTGCCCATTAGTAACTTGGGCTAAGAAATCACAGAAGAGAAAACAAGCTTGGTGGTACCTGCCCTACACAAGCTTTTTCCACCCCCTTCCCTGAAATAATTAACTCGTTAATGAAACATAGATAACCATTTGATGACATACATATGCACTATGGAAGCAGGCCAATGAGCCATTCAGCTCTGTATTTTGGAAGAAGCTAATAACAACAAAAAATGGATACACTTTCCCAGCACAGTCTCAGCCCTCGTAATTTGGTGGCTAAGGGACTTTCTAAGACAGGGTTCACAGCTAACCAGCCATGAGTAGCTTTTCTTTCCATGACTCTGTCCAGTCACTTTCTTAATCCATTTAAACTTTTACCATTCAAAATAATCTATAGCAAGGAGTTCAGTAATTAAACTAGCCACAGGAAAAAGTATCTGCAGTTTTTATTTTAAACGAAACACCTGCTATTTTCATTTGCTGATTCTTAATGACTAACTCTAGTTCTTGTCTTACACAATAAGTAGCTGTTCCGTATCCACTGTCTCCTGACACTCACAAACTAACTCCTTCACTTTTACTGTAAGCTAAAATAAAACTTCACAAGGTTACACAGAACAGCTTCTTACCACCATGTTAATCTGTAATGTATTAATGTGTTGCTAGTGAGGCAGTAAATTACAATTTTTAATCACTTATTCTTCATCTGAGTCATGTCTCCTTCTCCTGGAGTCATGTGGGAGCAGACACTATCTATCTCAGCTGTCCACTCCATGCAGTGCCTTTACCTTTGCTTTTTGTTTGCTGCTCACCAGAACTAGATGAACAAAAAAACCTTCCTCTTCTGAAGCCAGGGGAAACTTGCCATGGTTTGTAGTGGGGTCAGGATTATACCTCCAGGTATTTCTAGGCTTTGATGGCTCAGAGTGCCAGAGGTTCGAGCCAGTCTCCCAGGCAGATTGGCCTGCAGTTGCCCAGCCCCAATCTCACTGATCTCACTGACGGTTCCTTTGTCTTTGTTGTCTTTGATCTACTTCTTTGTATTTAGCAACTTCCAGAATAACACTGCCAGTGGATCTCATTGATGGTCTTTTTTATCTTGAGCTCCTGATCCTGGTCCTAACCAGATATGTTTCTATTTTATTGTGAGCTTGCCTGTGCTGTCTACAGCCTGATGAACAATATTCAGGCTATGCTTTCAAAACGATGTCTCGCATGGTTCAGTCCTGATACCATTTTTTTGAGTCTGTTTCCCTTCAATGTCTTTTGGCATTTTTTATAGTGTCCTATACGTGTTCCTGCCAGTGCAGTAGATGTGCCATGTGGAAAAGCCTGTGTCTTCAGGACAAGATAAGGCAGAGTAGTCAATCACAGCAAACAAGCAGTCTGCTGCCCAGCCAAAAATACAGCCTTCCATTGCACAGAAGTTCTCTGATGGTGTGTACTGCCAGCCCAGACTGACCAAGGTGAAAGGAGGGGTGCAGGATGGGCTGCAGCACCCTGCCCCATCAGCCCACACCCCCAGGGTCGCAGGTACTGCTGGAGCTGGCTGGGAGTGCAGGCTCCCCCTTCCAGCCAGTCTGGGCTTCCACCTGCCCGACACAAGCAAGTAGAGCTCTATGTCTTTAAAACCTCTGAAATGCTCGCCTTCACAGCTGTATTTGGCATTTTTCCCTTCTTTATACAGTTTCATTTGGTGTACATACATCACTGTATTTTCAGCTCCCTCATAATGTGCTTTGTCTTGTTGCACCCAATTCTTTACTCTTCTCAATTAACCTTGAAAATCAACATTTCCTAAAGTTTGGCTATAACCCAGGCAAGGCCGGGCTGGCCTCATGTGTTTATCAGGATTTAAGGCAAACTCTCTGTTCAGGGGTAGAAGAGAACCAGTACAGCCCAAAGAGCTAATGGAACAAGGTTTCTATACTCAATGAAAGAGTTGTCAAGCACTGGAACAGGCTGCCCAGGGAAGTGGTGGAGTCACCATCCCTGGAGGTGTTTAAAAGACGTGTAGTCATGGTGCTCAGGGACATTGTTTAGTGGTGGACTTGGCAGTGCTAGGTTAATGGTTGGACTCGATGAAATTAAAGGTCTTTTCCAAACAGAACAATTCGATGATTCATATCACACAACCATAGAATGGTTTGGGTTGGAAGGGACATTAAAGATCACCTAGTTCCAATCCCCCTGCCACCTTCCCCTAGACCAGGTTGCTCAAAGCCCCATCCAACCTGGCCTTGAACACTTCCAGGGAGGGGGCATCCACAGCTTCTCTGGGCAACCTGTTCCAGGGTCTCAACACCCTCATCATGAAGAAGATATATATAGATTCTATGATTCTATAAGAGCAGGAGCTGAGGCAGACTCGTGAGCTGTATGTGAGATGTCTGAGAATGCAGATTTCTGCAGATGTACATGTTTGTAATAAGATTTATGTGGCTTCAGCCCTTCAGCAACAACGTGAAATCACTCGATTTTTTACAATTTATTTACATTCCCTCTAACACAATCTGACAGAGGTTTGAACTCAGGCCTGTGGTACTGGCTCTCAGCTTTTCAGTGGGCTGATGCTTTGACTGTATTGAGTGGAGGGAGTTGTTAAGTGGCCATAGAGATGCTGTGCATACACATGTAGTGCTTGTTGAGCAGAGTTACAGTGATTAGACGGGTAGAACTACACACGGCTATTAAGCATGGCAAAAGTTTACCTCATCACAAAGCTTTGCCCAGAAATACAGTTTTTCATGAAAAAAAAAAAAGCTTTAACAGGTTTACACCAGTAATGCTGCATTCACTGCATAGGGCAGATGGCAGGGATGGGCCTTCTAAGAGTTAGTTAGGACCACTGGAGGGAATCTTCAGAGCCAAAGTTAGGTCTGGTTGCTCAGGGTCACATTCAGCCGAGTTTTGAATGCCTCCAGGGATGAAGGTTCCCAAATCTCTGTCCTCCAGTGCTCAGTCGCTCTCAAAATGGAAAGTGTTTCACCAACATCTACCCAGAATTTCCCTTGTTGCAATTTTCCTTGGTTGCAACTTTTCCCCTGGTTCTTCCTCAGGACAGGCACAGTGGGAATTCAAGTCGCCCTACTGAGATTCTCCTCACAAAGGGGAAGAAGCTGTGCTCACAGAAATTCCTGGTGAGCTCCAATGCCTTTCTATACAACAGGTCAACCTATATGTGATACACTCAAACCTATTTTTCTTAACAAAAGACAGCTACGCTTGCTTTATTACAACAGATTTTTCTCTTTGCCACAATGGTCAAATAAAACAAGCCAGCCATTAAACTGAAAAACGGCAAGAAGCTTACCGGGCTTCCATAACATTAGGTCTCTATTGTCTTCTCTTGACAATCCCAAGGTGACTTGCAAGCAACAGACAATCTGGCCTTCTATACAACTACATACAGTTTAGTCAGCCCTGAGATTCATGAAGAGACTGAACTTCCATGTTTAGCACAAAAGTGAGGCCCAACCGCAGTTATGTTAATCACCTGGAGGTACTCCTAAAGGATCCTGGCATCTGGAGTATGGTCTCCTTCCCACCAAGCATCATGTTACTTGCTGAAAAACTTTCTGCTTTAGTTGAAATGGTTTTGTGTAATTTTTTCTTTTAATCCAGAATGTTCTGGCATTTCTGTCAGGAAGAGGCTAAACATTTTATTTGGTTGCTGAAAACGCTGTTTCTGTGCTGCCAAGCCTTGTTAGATACTTCGAGCCAGAAGGTTTGAGCCTTGCTGTGTTTGCAAGTAGCTTGGTCAAGCTGAAGAAAACAGAGAAATGGATCCAGAAGCACCTCCAACTTTTTTCAGCAAAAAAATAATTCATTCTTCCGTTCTATTCCTACTCCCTGTTTGGAACTGCGGGCACAGGAAACCTTGTCATCCTGTACTCTTCTGGACAAATTTTAGAAACTGTCTTACACATTAACTAACTGAATTCAAAAAGCTTCTCAAGCCTGTCAACCCAAACTGGATCCTCATCTTCTATAATCCTCTTTGTCCTATGGGGAGTTCATGACAGAGAATGGTTGTACCCTCTCTGATCTCCTGGTATCTGGTCTGAGAGATCTCCTCCTACATCACCCGCTCCCTTGCTTCTCACAAGTTTCAAATGAGCCCCTCAAGAATAGAGACCCTTATTTCCCGTTTTCATTTTGCTGCTGAAACTTGAGGGTTCAGTCTATGGCATTTTAAGCTAATAAAAGTCAAGACTGTTTGGGTCCTGACAGACTCTTTGTCTCCGAACCCACACCTTCTGTTGTGCATCTGGCTCAGGGAATTGAGATAGATGAAAATGAACACTGCCAAAAACACAGCCATTAGCTTTCAGCTGTGTGTCCCCACATTCCTGCTGTGATTGCTTCCAGGGCCAGCAGAATAAAATGGGGCTAGACTAGTAACTTTGCCTCCATCAGCACCAGCCACTCCTCCCAAACTTCTTCACAGGCAATAGTAGCACCAGTCTGGCAGTTATTAAGGTTGTAAGTACTAAGAAAACAGAAAAATTTTGTTGTTTTGAAGGATGGGTGTGTCCTCAGATATCTGGGTAACAGAGGCTTCACAGCTCAAGGGAGGGACCTCTAAATGGCGCACTGCAGCAAACAAGAACCTGGAGAAGGCCACCAGAAATCCTTCCAAGACACATTGCAGTCACGCTGCCTCTCACATGGCGCAGCTGAATGGCAGGTAGCTTCTATGGCAGCGTGTGTCGTTTGCTCTCCATCTCCTTTGTTAGCGGGAGACATCTGGCACTGGAAAACATGATGCCTTCTGCTATTACACATAAAGAATAACCCTTGTCTTGGTGCACCACGTGACGTGGTGACAGGAAGGTACACAATCAGGTTAGACTAGGTACATCTAAAACTACTGGGTTTTTCAATGCCATTTTGAGAGTACAGAAGTGACTATAAAATGGCTGTGTAACAGGCTAATCCCAAACAAGTTATTGCTGTGGTTTAACCCCAGTCAGCAGCCAGGCCCCACACAGCTGCTCGCTCACTCACTCCCCCCTAGTGGGATGCAGGATAGAATTGGAAGAGTTACAGGCCTCTGAGACTAAATGCATGTTAATAACACAAATCAGTGTCCTGGTTTGGGCTAGGAGAGAACCAATTTTCTTTTAGTAACTTTAATTTTTAGTTAAGTCTCTTCTGAGAAGTTGCGCTCTGAAATTAACTGCATGTTTTTCCAGACAATAGCTGCTTCTAGCAGTGATAAAGCTCGATGTCTATAGTTAGTGCTGGAACATCAGTAGGAATGGCATGCAGAAAAGCTCTTGTTTACAGTTATCCCTATGGAGACCAAGGTCAATGCTTGCTTCTGCTACCTTTCTTATGCACCAGAAAAGAAAGAGCAGAGAAGTGGTCACACCTGCAACCCTGGGGTGGGGAGGAGGAGGATGGACAGGTGACCCAAACCTGACCAATCCCATATGCGTCATACTTGGTATAAAGCTGAGGGATCACGAGGGTCACGCTCTCTTCTTCTACGGCTGGCATCCAAGGAGGACTGATTCAATCCTGATCTGTGTATTCCCAAATCCAGCTCCTGCCTGCTGCTGAGTACAGTCTGGGACTTTCTCAGGGTGTGCCCCGCAGCGTCCAGGTGATATGATTATCATTGGGGATAGGGGTAGCTCAATATTGGTTTTGTATACATTTGCATATATTTCATTATTATCTTTCCTATTGTCACAGTTTAAAGCTGAGCTAGCTATTAAATGGACAACAGATGCTCTTTGTTAAGCCCCTCCATCCTCAAAAGGGGGGGGGGGAAGAGAAAAGGGAAAGAGACTTGTAGGTTGGAAAAGTTAAAACAGCTTTAATCTAACTACAACAATAGTAGTAATAGAAACGATAACAATGCAATATATACGAATACATACAAAACTGATATTGAGCTCCTCCCTCACTGACAATACATCACCTGGATACTGCAGGGCATGCTCCAGGAAAGTCCTAGACTGTTCTCAACAGCAAGCAGGAGCTAGATGCAGGAATGCTCAGACCAGGATCAAAGGCAGAGTCCTCCTCCAATGCTTGAGCAAGGAGATGGACAGAGCTAGAGAGCAGTATCCTGCAACACCACTAGGACCATACTAATAGCCCCATGCTGGGCTGAAATAGGCTCCTGGGCCACAGGTGTGGGTGGAAGCACCAGGTGAGGCTGTTTAGGGCCTATTAAAGCCCATTAGTGCCCTCAAGCCCTGGCCTGGCCATAAAAGGACAGGGAGTAACCCTTATGATCCCTCAACCCTACACTGAGCATGATGTGTATGGGATGGAATACTGTATTTGGTCAAACCAGGATATTCTACCCCTTATTCCATACCATTTGCATCATGCTCAAGTCCTTACTGCTTTTTGTCCTTAAATATATATATGAGTTTTAGTTCAGTTCATGATTGCACATTCCATCTGTTGTAAAAGTCCCTCAGGGCAGAAAAGATGGTTTGAGGATTGTCATGGTTTATGCCCACAGATTGCAGGTTAAAGATGTTACCCTCAAAGAAATTATTGGATGCCATTTGATGAAGCAAACTCATTTTATCCATGACGTTATCCTGAAAAGCATTTATTGAGCACTATCAGTATTACATAGCAACTAACATAATACAGCTCAATATTGAGTATTCTCAGCCAGAGCTAGATTCCCTTGAGGTACACATTGGACTTCACCATCCTTCAACATCACCCACCAGTTACAGCCAGGTCCTTGAGCAAAAGCAATCCCACGAACGGGATTGCCTTTGCCCAAAGCAGGAAAAAACAAAACAGTTTTCCCTAACATATTCCTTTCATGCACCACAGGGACTTCATCCCCTTCTATGATACAGTCTGATTGAGCAGGGCCAGCTTGATTGATGGATCCCCTGGTGTTAACTAACCAGGTAGCTTGTGCCAAATGCTTATCTCGATTTTTAAAGGTTCCACCACCCATTGCTTTCAGGGTGGTTTTTAACAGCCCATTGTATTGCTCAATTTTCCCAGAGGCTGGTGCATGATAGGGGATATGGTACACCCACTAAATAGCATGTTCTTTAGCCTGGTTGGCTACAAGATTGTTTTTGAAATAGTACCATTGTCCAACTCAATTCTTTCTGGAGTACCATGATGCCACAAGATTTGCTTTTCAAGGCCCACGATGGTGTTCCGGGCAGTGGCATGGGGTACAGGATATGTTTCCAGCCATCCAGTGCTTGCTTCCACCATCGTAAGCACATAGCCCTTACCCTAGCGGGTTCGAGGAAGTGTGATATAGTCAATTTGCCAGGCTTCCCCATATTTATATTTCAACCACCGTCCCCCATACCACAAAGGTTTTAACCGCTTAGCATGCTTGATTGTGGTGCGTGTTTCACAGTCATGGATAACCTGTACAATAGCGTCCACGGTTAATTCCACTCCTCGGTCTAGAGCCCATTTATATGTTGCATGCCTTCCTCGATGACCTGAAGTGTCATGGGCCCACCAAGCTGAAAACAGTTCACCTTTATGTTCCAGGTCCAAATCTATCTGGAACACTTTAGCAGCCTGGTCTGCTGGTTGATTGTTTCAGTGTTCCTGGGTGGACTGACTTTTAGGTACGTGAGCATCTACATGATGTACCTTTGTGACTAGTTTCTCTAGCTGGGCAGCAACATCTTGCCACTGTGTGACAGCCCAAATAGGTTTACCTCTGTGCTGCCAGTTGCTTTGCTTCCCCTGCTTTAACCACCCACACAAGGCATTTGCCACTATCCATGAGTCAGTATAAAGATAGAGCATTGACCACTTTTCTCTTTCAGCAATGTCTAAAGCCAGCTTGGTAGCTTTCACCTCTGCAAACTGACTGGATTCACCTTCTCCCTCAGCCACTTCCATGACTTGTCCTGTAGGACTCCACACAGCCACTTTCCATCTCCTGTGTTTTCCTACAAGACGACAGGATCCATCAGTGAACAAGGCATACTGCTTTTTGTGTTCTGGTAGCTCATTATATGGTGGGGCTTCTTGAGCCCATGTCACCACCTCCTCTGGTGGCATTCCAGAGCCTTTGCCTTCTGGCCAGTCTGTGATCACTTCTAAGATTCCTGGATGATTGGGATTTCCTATTCGAGCCCACTGTGTGATTAATGCGACCCATTTACTCCATCAGCGGCATGATGAGTAGAAGGAACCTTACCCTTGAACTTCCAGCCCAGTACTGGCAATCAGGGTGCCAGAAGGTGCTATGCTTCAGTACCAGTCACTTCTCAAGCAGCTCGAACTCCTTCATATGCTGCCAGTATTTCCTTTTCAGTTGGAGTATAGTTGGCTTCGGAGCCTTTGTATCCTCGACGCCAGGACACCTATTATTATTATATATTATATATTACTATTGTAGTTAGATTAAGGCTGTTTTAACTTTTCCAACCCATAAGTCTCTTTCCCTTTTATGTTTTCTCCCCCCTTTTTGGGAAGGGAGGGGGTTAACAGAGAGCGTCTGTTGTCCATTTAATAGCCAGCCCAGCTTTAAACCATGACAATGAGAAATGCTCCTGCAGGTGAAGCTTGCTTTACTGTGAACTGCACTCCAGGAACCCTCAGCTATGCGGTAGTTTTGGAGTTGGGAAGTACCCAGAACTTGCAAAGCCAGAATCCCTATGTGTTACACTCCTCCTACTTATCTGCCAGGGCAGGAACCTGGCAAGATCCCTGGAATACAAGAATATTCCTCACATTTATAACATTAATCCTCTTGCTGTCTGTTCCGTACAAGTGTTCTTCAAACACTGTATGCCTTTCTCTGGTAACTGACTTCAGGTTTTGTGTCAGCCATCTCCCCTGCATGCATCCATGAGGTCTCAGAGACTCGTATATTCAACGATGTCTGCACTGACCTGGGAAATCTGCAAAGACCCTTCTAATCCCATCCCTGCAATCATCCATACATTTTTAATTATGGGCTCAATAAATTGCCTCATGAACCTCTGCAAGGACAAAGTATCTTTCCATTATTCCCCTTTTTATGTAGCCATGAGTCACATCAGGTTTTTTGCCAGTAGTATCACAGAAGTTCAAGCTGCAATGGACAAACAGCATTTAAATCTCCTTCAGAGACTCCATTCAACTACTGTCTTCGCTGACACAGGAAAGTCCCATGCAGCCCTCATTAAAACACTTAACACATTTTGTCTGAAGGCAGCTCATTTATCAAATACCCTGTATCGTTGCCCTTTTTTCAGTGTTACTTATCACTCTACTAATATTTGTGTTGGTGCAGGTTTTATCAGCAATATCTTATGTGTATTTCCAGAACACACATAAAAATGTCAAATAGCTCCTGATATTGACTTGTTTCCTGTAGAAACTCACTAGGAATTGAGTCAGTAAAGAGCTGTGCTAAAAGCTTCTTATTCAGCACTAAGTACTTTAACACATGCTTCTTGGTGCTATTGAAATGTCAAAGACAGTCATTCAACTTACTGTTGCATGACACTGATGAAAAATAAAATACACCACCTCTATGCAGTTCCTTCTGTTAGGCCAGCCCTCCAAAAACTATCAATTTTCTCTGCCAATTTGCTGCTATAAAACTATCCTTTTATTAATTTCTGGTTTTGAGGATTTTACCTGGAGCTAATGTCATGCTAAATGCTCAACAGTGCCCCAAGATGTCATGTTTAGTTTTTTCATCATACTGGTGGAATGTAGAAGAAACTTTAGAGAAATACTCATTCCCTTGGGAAGGATGGCCTGCAAAGCAGCTCCTGTTTGCTTTAGGAGTCAGTAAAACAAGAGGTGAGGTACGTTTTATCTTAAGAACTAGGAATCATCACAAACTTGAAACTGCTTGCTCAGCAGGCTGACCTTTTACACATGGAAATGCCAAGATGTCAGTATTTTGTAGCCATTCTGATTAAACCTGTTATTTCATGTATCCCTGTTCCTCTATTTCTGAAACAATGTGTGTGTGAAAATGGTTGCTTGTTCTGACCACTGTGCTAACAATTTCATACTCTTAAAAAGCAGAACTCAATAGCAGTAGGAAAGTGCTACTTTCGAGCACAAGAAGCAATGGGTGTGTGCATGGGGGGGACAACTTAGACCACTTCAGATCCAACTGCTGCAATTTTCTACTTTTTTAATGGTATATTAAGTCCAGCTACTACTACGCTAAAAAATTCACAGGTCGTTCAGTTGTTGAACCCTAGCTCTGCAAAAGCCTTTGGATCTATGCCCACCAACATAGCCTGAAGCTCTAGTACCCTATGGCAACGTGCAGTCACTGGGAAGGGGGTAACAGCTTTTAGAATCTGTTGCTTCTCAAGGTTTTGAACTGGGATGCTGATTTTCATACAAAATAGCCACATACATATCATGCTCCTAGACCCAAACTTTTCAAGTCTCCATTGGATGCAAGCAGGTTATCCAGGTTTTAACAACTCTTGTAAGAGCATGCACCAGCCCGCCCCTCACCCTGTTTTCATTTCCTTGGCCTATAGCAGATACAGCTAGGCTAATTTCTACTTTTACATGCAAGCTTGTGGCTTGCGAGTAAATTTTTTTCAAATCCAGATGACAGTCCCACTTCTCGCAGTGACACCATTTCGACTGTAAAATCCTTGAGACTGAGGTTGCACTTAGAGGCAGTACAAAAGAAGCTCGGGCACCAAACAGGGCAGTGGCCCCTCTCCCTTGCCCTCGAAGACCTGCGTGGATTTCAGCCGAAGCCCTGGCAGCCCCCAGCGCTGGAAGGCGGGGAGCAGCTGAGGTGGGCCTCTGGGAAGGCGCTAGAAGGCGGAGAGCGTTGTTTTCCCCGCGGCAGCCTGCTGACAGCTCTGACCAGGCACACCTCCGCCACCTTCCTGCCCTCGGCAGCTCGAGGTCTATCCCACTCCGGCCCTGGCCCCTGCCCGCTAGGCCAGGCCGGTGCACTCTGCCGCCACCGCCCTCCTCCTCCTCCCCCTCCCCTCACAGCCTCCTCCGGCCACCCGCGTCCCGCAGCGCCTGATGCGGCCGCCTCCCATTGGCTATGCCAGTGCGCGAGCGCCGGCGCCGCCAATGGGCGGCGGCCACGGCGGGGAACGCGCGGCGCGTGGGCGGGGCGGGCAGGCTCTAGTAGCGGCGGCCGAGGGAGGCAGGGGTAGCCATGGGGGCGCGTGCCGCAGGCCGTCTCTGGTGGGGTAGGAGCCGCGCGCGGGGCCGCTGGGGGCTGAGGGGGCGGCGGGCTGCGGCTTCCCCTTCCCGGCACTTCGGGCCCCACTGGGAATGGGCTCGGATCCGCCGTGTCCCGCTCGGGGAGGGGCGAGGGCTCTAGGCCGTGCGGGCCGCTCGCCGGGGTGGCCGGCGGCGGGGCGGGTGACCCCGTGGGGTGGGGGGCAGCGCGCGCAGACGCTTTTTGGCCGAGCCGCCGTGCCGCCTGGGTGGGTCACCGGAGCGCAGGCAGACGGCCTGAAGGTCCCAGCAAACCGAAAAATTAAAAGAAAACCGTGCTTATCTCTCACCGTAATTAAAAACAAACGAAACAAAACCCGCTTTGGTTTACAGTAAGTGATGATGTTTTCCATGCTTGGCCGCCCTGAACCGGGACCTGGTGCTGTGAGGGCAGTGGGACAGAGGTGATGAAGACAAAGGGAGGGGTCCGCGGGCAGTTGTGCTTCCTCCTACCCCCTTCCCCTCGCAGCTGGGGCTCCTGTGCGGGATCGATCGGTGAACGCGCTCAGAGGGCCCCCCCGGAGCCCTGCACGGAAATACTGGCGGCGCCGGTAACGCGGCCCGCGCGGGGAACGCTGTCGCTCGCGGAGCGCACGTGCGCGGGGGTGCGTGAGCTGCAGCACGCCGGGCTCCGCCGCGGACCGTGCGGGTGTGCTGAGGAGGAAGTTCACCGAATCATCATCATCATCGTTATCCTGTAGCAAAAGCTTTTTTTTTTTTCATACGTCTTCAGAGTTACAACCTGGCTTTTCGATGAGGGCTAGCGATACCAGCGTGGAGCTGCCTTAGTTGTTTTAACAGCACTGCTGTCCATATAATTTGCTTACACTAGAAAACAGCTTCTGAAATCGCATTATCTGAGATATTTTTTGCCTTAGTGTCAAGGACAGATTTGCATTGTTGTGGCTTAGATGCATGTAGGAAAATGATCTTTTTATTTGCTAAAGATGAATTAAACCTTGGCTGTTTCACTGTAGAAAGGGAAATTATGCCACCAGTTCATGAGTCATAATTTAAAAAAAATAGTGCAGTGATATGTGACGAGGTGAATTTTACCACGTGATTTCTTGTGTGAGTTGTCTTTAGCAGATTTTTTTTTTTGCATAAACTAGAACTTCTCTATTTGAAGTGACAGAAAAGGCTGAGTGAACCCTGTTCAGCTTCTGAATGTGTTCTGCTGGAGATAGGTGATGCCAGAATATGCTGGTTTCAATTTAATGGTCTCATTCCATCTAGAGAGGGGATTCTCTCTTGAAAGGGACTGTAATGTTCAAGCAGCTTTTTGCATTCTTGTTGTCTTACGGCAGCAGCTGCTACTGTAGGTCACCATAACGTGGTGCGACAGCCATGGATCTGCCTCAAAGTCAGTTGATCAGTGCTGAAGTCCTGTTTGTGTTCCTGTGCAGCCTGCTCTTGGGGCACCTGCTTTAGCAGTGGGGTTGGACTATATGATCTCCAGAGGGCCCTTCCAACTCCTGCCATTCTGTGATTCTGTGTGTGGGCATACTGAAGGCAAAGAGCCAATCTAACATGTAAATCTGGTGGTGGAAACCAACTGGGATCACCCCAAAAGAAAGGGGTTGGGTCCTAGAAGAAGCTGTTAGGAGGGGGAGTGGTGCGACGGGTAGAGTGCTGGATTGTAGTGTGGCAATACAATCCTGATCTGTTTGAACAAACTGAAAGATGTTATTTCTGTCAGCTTCTCCCACCTGCTGAATACGTTTAATGAAACTGGCTTTTCTTGAGAGGGACTGATAAAATGTAGGTGATGCTGTGCAGTCCTTGTACCATGTCCTGTAGGGTTTCTGCATCACTGAACGTCATGCTCTCAACTTTCAGTCTTGAGAGAGAACGTGCTTCCTATGCAAGTTATTAACCACTTCAGCAAAGCTAACTGTTTTTTGCCTTGTTCTAACTTCGATGTCTGAGCTTTTGCTCCCCCCAGGCTTTGGTGGATTAAGAGAAGTCTTTTGCTGTGTGGATTTTGTAACAGAGATGCTTGTGCTCTTTCATCAAGTCATATCTTAATCTCCCCAGCTAGAAGGAAGAAGGTAGAAGGAAAGATTATGAGGGTTTATGTGTGCAAAGTCTCAAGCAATAATAAGATGCAGAAGTGACCGGAAGTATGAAGTCTTTATTGAAAGGAATTTCCTTGTACGCTTTAATAATTAAAAAAAAAAAAAATCTAAGAATTTAACCAGAGATTTAGCTGTCATTCTCCAGTCTGCCACTAGAGAGACAAATCAATTGTAGACTAAGATCCTCATGAGCAAGAATGAAGGAGACACTACCAGTGCATCAGGTGCTGGCCCTAAAATCAATGTACCTGTACTAAGACTACTTGGGACAGTCCCGCATTATGTGATTCTACAAAAGGTGTGTTTGAGTGCCTGCTGTGCAAGATGTGTGGGTAATTGGCTTAGTTTCTATGAGAAGGAACTGAAATAAGATGTAACTGATCATGGGGATCTGCATGGAAATTCTGCTGGTCTTGTACCAGTAGTAGTTAGGGTAGCAGCTTTGGCAAAATGCCCTCTGGATAGCCGCAGCAGGAGTGGCATAGCTCCAGGTAGCTTTAGGCACAGAAAATACATTACATGATCCTGTAGAACCATGATTTAAATGGAGAGAGGGTAGATATGTTTCCTTAACTTCCTTTTTCTCTGGTCAAGCTGGAAATGCTTCCCCTTTTTTTCCTGCTGATTTGTGGTGAGAAAGGAGATGATTTAGCCATGGCAACAGGAGAGCCATGAATGTTGTGCAGGAGTGCTGATTATTTTGCTTTTTGTTCTAGGTACAGTGAGCTGCACATTATTCCTGGCAGTTAACGGTTTGTATTCAGCCAGTGATGATGTGATAGAACTAACACCAACTAACTTCCACAAGGAGGTCATTCAGAGTGAGAGCCTGTGGCTCGTGGAATTCTACGCCCCATGGTAAGAATTACAGCTGCATACTTGCTTGCTCTTATCTTGCAGGAGCAGCACAGGAATCTGCTGCTGATCAGTCCAGGGTTTCATTCGGTTGTTGGCAGTACAGTTATCAGTTTGACGGCCTCATGACTAGCAAAATAGCTGTAGCTGAAATTCCTATTTTAAATATCATCACAAAAGGCAGGAATTGGTTTCAAGTTGGCAAATAGGGTCTAATAACAAAACCTTATATGCCATTTTACTACCCCAGTTTTTCTACTGAAATTAGTATTGAAAATGACTGATCAAAGTGCAATAGGTAATTGAGAAGGCCTCTCACTTTTGTGTTTCTGGACCTGATTCTGATGTGAAATCACAGATCAAATTCACACTTAAAATTTTCAGTTCACTTTGAAAAATACTGGCTTTGCGCATCTTAATTTAGCACCTCTGTCTTCCATCCTGCTCACATCCAGAACTTGGAGTCTCTTCCGTACAAATTCTGGTGATGTGTATTCCATCTCTGCACAAATACTCTGTGCTATTGCTGTCCAAAGCTCAGTGTTTTGGAGAAAGGAGGCTTTCCTTGCAGCAGTCTGACTGTCTGGACTGGTGGGTTTAGGGGAAAGCTTGCTGTGCCTCTTCTAGTGTTGTTGCAGCTTTATGGGCAATGGGAAGCTTTATTGAACAATGGCAATAAAGTGTAGAACAGGTGTAAGTAAACTGGCAGCTCCTCTTTCCCTACTGACTTGTGATGCTGTGAGTATACTCTGGTTGCCAGTCAGCTGTTGATCTTCTCCCTCAGACACCTCCAGGACATGTTGTGCCACAAATTCTTGCAAGTTAAGAAGTTAGAGTAATTTTTCCAGGCCTCATCACAAACCCATTTTAGCTTTCAACAAGCAGACTAGTGTGCAAATCTGGATTTTGGTGCTCATGTTTGCATCTGTGTTAGGAAAGCCGGGTAGCTTTTGAGATGTGTGTGTGTGTGTGTATATGCATACACTTGTATAATACATATGGAGGTTTTTCCTGAGCAGTCTGACTAATGATGTGGTGTTGTGGCATACCCTCTTCCCCTCTTCATGAGCAGACCTGAAGTCTCATACAGTTTACTGCAAGTAGCTGTTCTATAATCACAAACCCAACCAGGTCACTTTGTACTTTGTGAAATAGTTATCAGATCTGAATGACAATTACTGGGTTTTTTGGATTTTTTTTCCTAAAAGGTGTGGTCATTGTCAAAGACTAACCCCTGAGTGGAAGAAAGCAGCAACAGCATTAAAAGTAAGTTTAACCTTTCAAATGTGCTTGTGGCAATGGATTGAGGAGAGTTTGGCTGCTTGTCATGTGGGCTGGGAACATAGAGGTAGGTTGTTTGGTCCCCAAAACCGTATCACTTTAATCATACTTGTCTTACCAGAGAAGTGTCCAGTCAGAGGCACTTAAAGTCAAGATTTTTATGTTTGGGTTTTTGGTTGGGTTTTTTGGTTGGTTTTTTTTTTAAGAAGCCATTGAATTGTAGGGGAAGCAAGTCAATTCTGTCCCTCTGAATTCCTGTTACTGCTTTCTAGAGCTGCTTTTAACAGCACCAGAAGACATCAGAATCCAGCCGTCGCCCAAAATAGCATGTTTCTCTTTTCTTCCTCGCAGTCCTGTCACCTGCATCTGAAGTATGGGAACAGCATGAACTGAATATTTGAAAACAGCTGTGTAAGCTGTTGGTGATGAGTATTCTTTAATTACAGAAAAGTTGATCATGTAACAATATGCTGAACTCTTGCCTTGGGAAAATATATTCCCCTTCTTAGGGGAAAAGAAAAAAAACCCAAACCAACCAAACAAAAAACCCCCAAAATCCAACCAAACAAAAAATCCAACCAAAAAAAAACCTCCACAAAATTTAAAATGTAGTTTGTCAGGATGAAAAAAGAAATTGATTTATATGGTGTATTGTAGTTTAATGCTTTTGGGAATAACACCTCTCTTCTGATGACTGTTTTCTTACCCTCCTAATAACTCTTGCCCCAGCATGCACAGAGTACAAAATGTGATAAATCACTGTAGAAGTCTTGACTTTGTTTTTGTTTTTACTTCCACAGGGTGTAGTGAAAGTAGGTGCAGTAGATGCAGATAAGCATCAGTCCTTGGGTGGACAGTATGGAGTCAGAGGGTTTCCAACTATCAAGATATTTGGAGCCAACAAAAACAAAGCAGAGGATTATCAGGGTAAATGTGATGCTCTTTCACATGTTGCATGCCTAAAAACTTCCATGAATACAGTAATTATGGTAGCAGTTAATGCTGGCTTGTGTGGTGTTTCCTTCCTGTCTAGTGCTTGTACTAACTGAGAGACAAATGGGTGGGACTTGTTTGACCAAATTGTGCATGTCTTAGCATGGGCTAACAGTCCCACCTGCAGCTTGTAGTTGGTGGATGTTGATAGGCAGTTCCAAAGAGTTACTCCTTTCTTCTTTACTGTGAGCTTGCCACAGCCACGCCCCATCAGATAAGGTGGGTGGCTAAGAAGTGGAATGAAGTCACTGCTGCTACTTGTGTTTAAGTTAGTGATGTCTCACCACTAGTACCATATCGCTTGTAGCACAGCCTTGTTTTTCCAGAAGAATCATTAGGGTCAGGGAGTATTAAATGTGTAAGTCGGCGGCCTACCTTAGACTGGCATTTTGGTGCTTTAATAGCTTATTTTGCTGTGTTGCAGGTGGCAGGACAAGTGATGCCATTGTCGATGCTGCTCTAAGTGCTCTTCGGTCCCTTGTGAAAGACCGTCTCAGTGGCAGAAGTGGAGGGTATAGCTCTGGGAAACAGGTATTTGAGGGAATGTGTGGGTTTGTTTTCAACTGGAGACTGTCCTCTGAGAGATCAGAGCTTGTGCTCCTGACTCTGTTCACAAAACAGTTGAAGTTGGAAGGGACTTCTGGAGATTGTCTAGTCCAGCCTCCTGGCCAGTGCAAGGTCAACTAGGGCAGATTGTGCAGGACTGTGTCCTGTCAAGTTGTATCTCCGAGGACTGAGACTCCGCACAGACTGCACTCTTTGGGCAACTCGTTGCAGTGTTGACCACCTTCACAGCAGAAAAGTTTTATGTTTAAATGAACTTCTGGTATTTCAGCTTATGCCCTTACTTTTTGTCCTGTCACTGGGCACTGCCCAGAAACATCGGCCTTTGTTTTCTTTACTCCCCTCCACTCAGGCGTTTACATACATGGATAGGATCCACACTGGACCTTCTGTGTTTCCAGCTGAGAAATCCCCGCTTTTTCAGCCTCTTATCATTTGTCAGATGCTCCCTTAATCAGCTTTGACCCTTGACTGGACTTGCTCCAGTGTGTGCATGCCTCTCACACTGGGGAGCCCAGAACTAGACCCAGCACTCAGATGTTTCACGCTGTGCTGAGCAGAGGGAAGGATAACGTCCCGAGACCTGCTGGCAACTGCCTAAAGCAACTCAGGAGGCTGTTGGCTGCCTTTGCCACAGGGGTGTGTTGCTGGCTCATGTTCAACTTGTCTGCCAGGACCCTCAGGTCCCTCTCTGAAAAGCTACTTTATAGCTAGTCAGTCCCCAGCATGTACTGGCACGTGGGGTTATTCTTCTCCAGGTGCAAGACTGTGCATCCCTTTGAACTTTGAGGCCCGCGTTAGCCCCATGCTCCCACTGGGTGAGGTACCATTTGCCTAGTCTCAGTCTAAGCTAGATGGATGAGGCTTTTTTAATTTGGTAGTGTTCTTCTGAAGCTGACTTGCTGGATTTCTACCTGAAGGTAGATTGAAAAGCTTCTGGTTCCTACTATTTCTAGATCATGGAGCAAGTACACTCTGACATTCTCGGGTTGGCCAGATAGAAGACCTGGGTCGACTGTACGGTGTAGTGTGTATCACACTCGCAGATACTTGTTTTGCCTGGAAAACAGGGCGCAGTGGGGCTGGGGGGTTGGAGAGCACTTTGTTCTTGGACAGATCAGAGCATGAAGAACTGGGGAAGTGTTTCCGCATCTTGCTGGTCATTTTGACTTGATGTCTCATTTCATTTTTTTAAGAGAAGATTCACTTGCTGTTTCTTGAAAGTGCTGTGGGACTAGGCTGTGTGTATTGTCAGTTCTCAAATGGGAAAGTTGTGTGACCTAACACTGCCTCTTTTGTATTTCATTCAAATAAAGACTACTTGGTACAACATGGCACAGGAGATGGCTTGTGTGGGAAACCAATTTTGGTTGCTTCTTATGTGAGAGTCTGTTTGTTTCTTACAGAGCCGAGAGAGCGGAGGTGGAGATAAGAAGGATGTGATTGAGCTGACTGATGACAGCTTTGATAAGAACGTCATAAATAGTGATGATGTGTGGATGGTGGAGTTTTATGCCCCGTGGTGTGGGCACTGCAAAAAGTAAATGAGGTTTTTCTTTGACAATTCAGTTCCCATTAGTGCTCTGTTTTGTGCAATAACCTTCATCCTCTAAAACAGGCCTTGCATCTCTGGTATATCAGAAGTGGGGTTTACTTATAAGGTGTTTTAACAAAAATATGTGGGCTTCTGCTCAGGGCACCTTGGTGCTGCTCTGGCTGCGCTCCTCCTTAGCAGTAAAATTCCCAGTTACCAATGGAGATAAGATCCAGAAATTATACTGACCTTTTTGTTCCTTCAGATACATGATGCAAGTTTCATTTGGAATAACACTCATAGCTCTCATTCTCTCAGAGACTTTGTTTTTTTCCTGAGTGGATTATGCTACGTAATGTTGGAATGCGGTGTACTTTTTAACGGAGCCTGGACCACTCAATCTTTATTTTTCAGTCTGGAGCCAGAGTGGGCAGCTGCTGCCACTGAGGTGAAGGAACAAACAAAGGGAAAAGTAAAGCTGGCTGCAGTGGATGCAACAGTCAATCAGATGCTGGCAGGCCGATATGGGGTGAGTGTGCTCTGCAGTTGTTACAACTTCCTTTCCATTTCTAGTAAGTCAGACTTCCCTTTAATGCTTACTGAACTGTTTTTTTTAATCTGGTAACACTTAAATGTTTTGCGCTAAAAATAGTGTTAAGTGACACATACTATTTTTCTACAAATAATTCATTCCTGAATGTCATAACAGTATAAATAAATGCGGTGAGAGGAAAGGAATAACTCTGGATGTTGCTGATGCAAAAGGTTGTTTATTTTCATAAGGACTTGTATAGCTTTATTGTCTGAAGTGAGAGGTCTCTCAGACCGTTTGTATGCTGGCTAGGCATCGCCAGAACACACACGTGTACATGTACATCTCGGAGCCAGTTGTCAGGGTTCAGTCTGACTGTATTAGCTGCATAGATCAGCTGTTCTCTGGGCCTAAAGTGAACTGCTATTCTTTAGGTTTTTTAATACAGTACAGGGAGCTTACAGTATGTTGCTTAGTTTCCCTGTAAGTGCACATGGCTGGCAGTCGGCAGGAACACTGAACAAGTTCTACTGGGAGTGTAGTAGAGAGGGCTTAAGGTCTGCTTGTTGCCATGTAGATACAATGCTGTCTCCCCACAAACAAATGGGGAAACTGATGTCTAAGAAATATGAAGAGTTCAGGTAGCCCTCCCAGTACTTAAACTGGCAGTGCTTTGTGCTTCTAAACAGAGATGAAACCATTGTTGATTCACCAGTCCAAAAACTTGAAACAGTGTTTCAGTGTATGTTAACCTTGTTTTGAATTGTTGCACAAGTAGTAAGCTACAAAATTGTTCAAGTTCAGTGTAATATGCTGTGAAACTTGATTCATGTAGATGTTAAATCTCTTCCTTTTTCCTTAATCTAGAACACATCAGAGTAGCAGCTAACTTCCACCATAAATATTTAGATTTACTTGAGCTGGTGGCTTAAACTTATCTTGCAGATTCGTGGATTTCCCACAATTAAAATCTTCCAGAAAGGAGAGGACCCTGTTGATTATGATGGTGGGAGAACTAGATCTGATATCATTGCTCGTGCTCTGGATCTGTTTTCTGATAACGCACCACCACCTGAGCTCCTGGAGGTACCTCTACATTATTTTCTTAAGTTGCATTTCCATCATATCCTTTGCAGCAAGTTTTACAGGGCTATATTAACTGTAAATAAAACAGCTTGTAAGCTTTTTATATCAAATTGTTTCAATGCTTATTACCTTGTAGGATGGAGTTGAGAGGCTGTTGGAGGGGCATACGGTCACAGCTGGGTAGCTAAGTCTTAGTCTCATTGACTTTCTGCCACTTTCTTCTAGATAATTAGTGAAGACGTTCTGAAGAGTACCTGTGATGCTCATCAGCTCTGCATCGTTTCTGTCCTGCCTCATATTCTTGACACAGGTAGGCATACAAGCAAGCAGGCTTCTGTATGAATTTGTCACTTAAAGCATGTAGTTGTGTTGTTTAACTTGCCCTATTCTGTCTAACAAACAGGAGCTTCGGGGAGGAATTCTTACCTGGATGTCATGTTAAAAATGGCTGAAAAATACAAAAAGAAAATGTGGGGGTAAGCGTCACTGTAGACTGGTTGTCTTGGAAAAGATGTGAGCATTTTTTGAATTAACGGAATAGAATTTGTATGATAGTGGTTTATCTGCAGATAAGAGTTATTCCTTGTTCAGGATAGTGTATCTTGGTATTTCACTAACCATACTGCAGGAGGGGATGCTCTGCTGATTTTTTTTGTTTTCATCCACCTCTCAAATCCTGCATTTACAAGTGATATCTAAGCATTAGTGAGATCAGATGAAGCATCTTTTATTCTCGTCCTGAATGCTAAAATATTTTAGGGCAGTATTCATCCAGTTTCTTTTAGTCTTTTCCTGGTGGGTAACTCTTCCAGTATGACTGTTCAATTGTCAAAAAAAAAGTAAATTTGCAGTTTATTAACAAGTTTCATACTTTCAAAGAAGCAGGCCAGCAGGCTTTGCCTTTTCTCCTTCTCTCAAGTGGAGGTCAGGATGTCTGTGACTGGGAAGCGATAGTTGTTCTAACGCACCGACAGCTGTGAAAAGGGGGCAAAATGGCATGGAACTCTGGGGGGAAATGCTGAGATTGACTGATTCCAGAGGGTTCTCAGGGGACTTGCTAAGCATTAGAGGAACTAATACTAAAACTGAAATACCAATCTTGCAATCTTTGGCCAGAAACCCTCTGCAGTGGGATTTGGGCAGTACTTTGTTATGTTTAGATCTGTGACTTGAGCCATTTTAAACCTTACTTAATACAGGCTAAAGTGTAGCAGTTTCTTCAGATTGGTAACCCTGGACTCTTTCATGGGTGTTCAGATCCAGCTTTCACTGGCTGTGAGCATGGGGCTGGCCTATAGGGGCTGTTCAGGAGGTGCTTTCTCTTGTTCCATGATTCAAGATCGGGCCCCTGCTATTCTGTGCTGACTTCAGTAACAGTTGACACTGTCAAGGGCAGTTCAGAGCCCAGCTTGAATTCTGTAGGGTTGCAGGATATGTGTGACTTCAAAACGACTGTAGTGCCTATCCTAACTTTTATTTTCTGCTTATCTTTTCCTCAAGGTGGCTGTGGACAGAAGCAGGTGCTCAGCCAGATCTTGAGAGCTCTTTGGGGATTGGAGGCTTTGGCTATCCAGCAATGGCAGCTGTTAATGCTCGGAAGATGAAATTTGCCCTTCTAAAAGGATCATTCAGTGAGCAAGGGATTAATGAGTTTCTCAGGTATAAAATATTCAAGTGACTTAAATCTTTCTGTAACTGGGGCTGTGACTCTGTAGACCAGTATCAGGCTCTTCTGGATCAGAGGAGACTTGCACAGTTAAGAGAATTAAGATGATGAGCACTCACTGGAGTAAGGGAGTGATTTCGGTGAGGATTGCAACTAATAAAGCAGTTGCTACCTTTTTGTGGTGGACAGAATTAAGAAGTTGGCCATTTAGACTTACGCGGTAGTTTTAGCACAACCTCTGAAAACAGTTTGAAAACAGAAGTGAGCTTTGATCTTGAAAAATTCTGGTTCTTTGGTAACCCAGTAAATTAATGGGAACCCAATAAGTCAATACTATTTAATTCAAATGCTGCATTCTGATTAGTAATTGGGAAGTTCCCAGTTTGGGAATCTAAGTGGTGCTGCTGTGGTTTTTAAGGTTCTATATGTTACTGTTAATCTTTCCGGTCTGGTCTGGTCCTGTCTTCCTCCTCCCGCCTTTCCCTTCCCCATTCCCTTGGCATCTGATAAACTAATAGGGGGAGCTGAAGCAGGCCATTCAAAAAGTCAATAGTTCTCTGCTTAACTCAAGTTCCCTGAAACTGCCTCTTGTGTAGTTGGGCAAGAGCCAGTGCTGAGGAGAATTGAATGGGCAAGGAAAATGGGGAGGAGGACAAAAGGTGGTGGCAGCCCTGAAACAGAGCAGCTAAACTTAAACTGTTACTTAAGCATGGTCGAAGTGAAGTGAGAACTCTGCTTTTGGGTAAAACACCAGCTGCCATGAGGTACGTAAGAGCCTTTGAAAGCTTACGTTAGCAGTGTTGTTTCTGTGTCCTTGCTTGGAGAATGGCAGAGGACAGTCAGAATTGCAAAAGGAAATACAAGTCTCTCCCCACCTTGCCATAAGAAGCATGTTACCTGAACCCTGTTCCTGGTGGATTAATGGAAATAGTGCTGTATTCTCTTACCTGTGTAAGTGATCAGACTTTGTTCTTGATGCCAAAAACGGAATGTTGTCAGACCATCAAGTAAAAGTTAGGATTCAGATGTAAGAAGAGTAGTACCAGACAGTGTGTACTAATGCACGTGAGAAATGTCTGCCTCTCTCAGATATTAAATTCTCTTAGTCTATAAAATCCATCCTGCTGAAGCGTCTCCTGGTAGGGGTGGCTGGTGCTTCCAAGACACAACTAACTTAACAGCTTATATTGCATTAGGTAATTGGTTTGGTATTGTCTTAATACAGAACAATACTTGCTAGAATAATCTCTTACTTGACACTTCAGCTCAGCCGTGCTGCCTAGAGAAACCAGTACAATCACAGTTGGTGTAGCTGGCTTTAACTCAGCTTGCTGTGTGCAGCTTTTGTAATCTTAACAGGCAGTCTCAACAGTGTTGACCAAAAGTAAGGAAATCAGCACTGAGAAGAGCATAAAAACTGTGGACTCCACTTAGGAAGGAATGCTTACTCAGTCTTATTTGCCTCTGACAAAATGCAAAGGGACTAGCTTTTCAGGATTTTGATGTTAGGCTTTTTGAGCAAGCCTAACTAGCGAGTGCAAGATGGAGTGTCTCAAGGTGGAAGCTGGTTACCTCATACCCATTGTAACCTGCGGAGGCTTAGTCTGCACTAAAACATCACTAGCAATTTCAAGTAGGAGCTGCAGGTGACTTCTAAGACTCCTCTTGGAGTTGCCTTAAGTGAAAAACAACATACTGTTAAAGAGGCTATATCTGTCAATGGTGGTGTTACACTGCTGAAATATGAAACGGTGTAGCTCACATAGCTTGTCTCTTTGGATCCAACTGTAAATTTGCAATGCTGCTTTAAGGGCTCTATCATTTTCTGCTTCTCAATTTTAAAAGCTTTTGCTTCCAGACAGTTTAGGTTTCCTCCAAGAGACGAGATCTCAAAAGTTAACTTCCGTTTATCTGAAGCAGGCACTGTTTCAGGTAGATGGAGACTGGAGAAATTTCTTAAATTTTTTACTTGTTTTTTTTCTCAGGGAACTATCTGTTGGTCGTGGCTCTACAGCACCAGTGGGTGGTGGAGCTTTCCCTAAAATTCATTCAGTTGAACCTTGGGATGGCAAAGATGGTGAGGTAAGAGGTGCTCCATCTCTGAAAGTGCCAGTGATTTGCTAGGTTCAGAAATGACTGGATAGAGTAGCTAAGAACTGGCAATGTGAAAATTCTTGTTCTTCAAAGATTGTGGCAAGTTGTGGTGATAATTTCCCACTACCTAAATGCTGCCACCAACCCAAACACTAGATTCATCGCCTGACATTGTGGACAGATACTCCTGCATAGCTGTTAGGATGTAGTCTGAAAGTTGAACCCTTTGATGCTCAAACATGTTATTAGCCTTGCAGAGTAAGGGAGGTGGTAGTGTACGCATTCAAGACCCGAATGTTGTGGAGGCTTTGGTTCTGCAATATGCTGACCTTACCACCAAACTCTTTTAATGTCAGAAAGTTTGTAAGGTAAAGCCCGTGTAATAAATTACACAGTGACTAAGCATGTTCTTAAGGTTCAACATTTCTGTAACAGAGTTACTACAATCCTTTGATCTAGTTCAGATAGGATTAAAATATTAAATATCGTAGTAGTTTTGTTACATAGTTTATCTGTATTTGCCTTTATCTGGAGTATTTTTATTAGTAGAAAACAACCTTCTAATATAAACTCTAATCACTTGTCCTGTGCTTAATACGCTTTGAGTTCTTATGAATGAAAGAGATGGCAGGCGGGAGCTTTACTGTCAGGATGAAGTAAGCATCTTTCAAAGCTGGTGTTATGCGCTTCTAAATGCGTGCTGAAAACCTTCCCTTTTTCACAGCTTCCAGTTGAAGATGATATTGACCTCAGTGATGTGGATCTGGATGACTGGGATAAAGATGAGCTGTGAGCTCTTTGGGGAAACTTCTTTTCTTGGGAGAGTTTGCGCAGCAGTTTGCAACCTGGTTCGCAATCAGATGGATATTCCAGTGGCCTTTTATGGAGAAATAGCACGTGACACTGCTATTTCATGCACTGCAGCAGTGAACTGTACATGTCTCAAGAAAACATTGCAGAAATTCTATGAATTGTCATAACCGGTAAACTTGATTGTATTCTGTGTAACAAATATTTTGAGGACAACATGGATATTTCTTTGGAACATCTTGGGTTTTATTTTGTGGGTAGTTGCTGTTTGAGTGTTACTGGAGGCTGTTAGTGTAACCAATTTTAAATGTGATTTTTTTTTTTTGTCATGGAGGTGGAACCTGGTCAGCTTCTGTTTCAATTAAAGAATAAAACAAAATATTTTTGACACACAGTGTTAGTCTTGTATAGAGTAACAGAGGTGCACATGCTAAAAGCTATCCCATTTTGGATGACTCTTGAACTGTAGAAGAGAGAGGCTGGTGCAGAGGGGGTGTCCTGAACTATGCCCTTGCTCTGAATGATCTTGACAGTTTTGGCCTAAAGCCAGATTAGACAATCTTAGTTTAAATGCTTTTTAGTCTTCCTCTTCCTATTCCTTCTCAGGGGCTTTCTCTTCCTTTGTGCCAGATTTTGTAAGATCATTAGTACAGTGGAAGCAGAGTTGCTGCTGCAGTGGAAGACACCGGGAGCTGTTGGTCTTTTCCCTGGGATTAGCAGTGAACCTAATCTCCATTTTAAGGCATGAAGATTTCCAGGTGCTAACAGAAAAACACAATGGTGCTGGCTCCAGCACATTGGATCTAATATTTCTTCAGTTTCCATCTGGCATTGTTTTGATTTGAAATTGGTATTTCCTTGGAAGAGGAATCGGGACTGGGAATGGCAATGGTTACGGCTGCTTTTTTTAATAAAAATACTATTATATCTTGTTGCTCTCCATGTCTTGTGTGTTGGTGTCTAGTGAAGTGACCTTCATGTGATCAGCTTGATATATGGAATGAAAGAAAACTGAACACTTCCCCTCCTTTCCAGGAAATAACTCAATATGCATATTTGTCATCTAGTGTCTAAGAGACTCGCCTTGTCCGTGTGAAAGGCAGTGCAAGGACCACTGGTAGCCAACGGTCACAACTGCTGATCTGGGGTAGGAAATGCACTCCATCTCTAAGTCATCCCAGCAGATGAGATCTAATGGAACTGTTCTAACTGAAATGTCTTGGCAAAAAGTAACTTACGAGTAGCTGGGACTAGAAGGCATATGACAAAGTTCCACAGCAATTTTGAGGGTTTCTTCTTAAGCTTTTATTTTTTTTCAATTAAAAGAAACTTTGGGGTTTGCTCTGCTTTCTACTTTTTCTGGGTTTTGTTTGGGTTTTTTTAAGTTTGCTTTGTTAGAAAAACAGGACTGTACATACCTAGTAGATCCATTATCCACCACAGTTTTAAATTTTTTTCAAGTCCAATAGATATGCCATCTTTGTCCCAAAAAAAATAAATTCTGTCATAGTACCTCCTGCCTCTGAAACATGTCTTTGTAAAACTATGAACAAGCGATATTTATATTGAAGCCACTGTAAAAATTACTGGAAGTAGTAGGAAGATTTTGCAATTATCCTGCTGCAGCATCTGCATTTTGATTTTACTTTCAGCAGCTAAAGATTGTTTTACTCTAACATTAGGGTCTTGAAAATGAATAGATGAAGCTTGAGACATTTTTTAACTGCAGTCAAGAAGACTGAGGTCAATCTTGAAATAGACGTAAGGATAGTATTCTTGATTACTCAGTTGTAAACCAGGTATGTCCATGCCCGGCTGCAAAAGGAAACAATAGGACTTTAGTACGAGTAAACAAACAGGTGCAATGGAGTTTTGTATTTGCTGTGCTTAAGATGGGGAATTCACTACTGAGAATCTGGTGTTTGCTTGGTGTTTTCAGGCTGCCTAATGCAGTTAGCAGTGAGAAGTTTTAGAGCAGCTCATTTCTTTCTCCTCCCTTCATGCACTGGGATTCTTACCCTTGCTAGTTTTAGGCTGTTTTAACACCTACTGGTTTATCCTAAATTGTTTGTGCACTCAAGATAGGGGGAGGGAGAAAGCAAGTACTTCTGCTTGCTGAAGCCCTAGGTTGAGGCATTTAGTCAACGACAGCCTTTTACAGGGGACAGAGGTTATCACAGTCCTAGCATTTAGTTCTGAATTCATTTTTCTTACTTGTGTTGATCTGAATGTTTATAGAAGACATGAAGCTTTTACCTAGAGGAAGTGACATAATGGAGCAGACCTATTTATTTCAGTCCAGCAGCTGTAAATATCAGCTGCTTCAACAGAAAATGTAAGCAATTTTATGGATTGGATTAGGGTAACCACCACAGATTAGAGTTGCATCCAGGGTTCCTAGCATTGCAAGGTGTGAGGCACTGCTTGCTCTAGCCCTGGGACAGTCAGGGTGTTTATTTGGCTAAACTGAGACAAGCTACAACACACGCCATCGTAGTCCAAATACGTACATCCATTATACTTGCTGCTGCAACTTCATCCAGGTGTTTGAAGACCACGTTTAGGATGTCTCTCAGGCGTTTTACAGACTTCTTATTTGGCTGCAGCAGCATTGCTTGGAAATTCACTGGGAGGCCATACCTTGAAACACATCAACACGCACGGTCATCTCCTGGAAGGGGGCACGCCTTTTCACTCCTGCCCTTCTCCCTCTGCAGTCTCCTGGCATGCGAGCGGATTGTGCATGGCAGTGCAGTGTCTCAGTGGGGGTGTGCTGCCTCCTTGTCTGAAAGCATGTTCTTTTTGAAGCCAAAAGTCAACTAAACAGTGTCTTTTTGTTTTCTACTTCCCTGTAAGTGCCCCCAAAGAACTGCTTTTCTTCAACTTTGTATGTCACCTTTTTCATGGTCATCTGTATTGTCTCCTGTGAGCTCCTGGAGCGTGGTGAGTAAGGGGTGTTCCCTCCCACAAAGGAAGTGCCCCAGGAAGAGCGCTGTACATTTTGACTTCTACAGGAATGTCTGCCAGCACTGCGTGATCACCCACTTACCTCAGGACAGATTCAACAAAAACTCTCAAAGCTTTCACATGGATCCAAGCCACAAATGCTTCACTGAAGTTCACTTTCAGCCAGCGCAGTAATGGACCCTATGGGAACAGACACAACAGTATTGCAATTCCTTCACTGCGTGAAGCGGCTCCACAGCTACCCACCACTGAAGCCATCATGGGCTGCCGAGATAGTTCTCAGGCAGCCTGTTAGTGGCTCCTAGTTTACCAGAAACTCGAGTGATGTTGGGCAAATTGTGTTATCTCTCCCATGCCTCAGTTTTCTGGGCTAAATGGAGCTCACAGGAGTCTGTTGGAACCATAAAGCTATTTCTGAGTGAGAGGTGCTGAGGCACACTGGTAACAAAGGCTGTCATTATGTGTGGGCCATCAACCTGATGGGCTACTTACATATTGTTGTTTCTTATCAGAAGCTAATTTCATCAGCTCTTCCTTTTCACATTTCAGTTCTTTCTCATCAAAATAAAATTCTCGAACCATGAACCTACAATTGAATGACATTTGTTCTCAGAAGCCATAGTCCAAGCTATATGCATGCTCATTTCTTTTTCCTCTGGAGAAGCAGGTGTGGGATGTTTCAAAGTTGCTAGCCATTTAACCAGTTAAAGTATGTAGAGGGTGGGAGCTGAAGTCACCCCCACAAAGCAAGCTTCCTGCTGACTGTAGCATGAGAGCAGGAAGGACAACTCCAGGATCTGTAGTTTGGTGCTTAAACAGGATCAGTGTATCTGCTGCCACAGCTCCTTCCCACCCTGCCTTCTCAGTGGCTTTAGTGCCAGCAGCAGCCCAAACAGTAAGGAAGCCCTAAAACCTAGTGATGGACTCAGCTGTACCACACACAAAACAAGCCTTGCCTTATCATCATTTTCTGTTTGCTAGCCTGGCCTGCCTAGCGATCAGTGCATCTTACCGGTTCTCCCTGGCTTTAGCCTTGAAGTCATCCATTACTTTTCTAAATAGGGTCACGGTGAAGAGTCCTCCCTCTGCATCCTCAGCAATCATTCTGTGGGAGGGAAATTCACTGCTGTGATTTGACATGGCAAATCCCTCATGCCTTCTTTACCTTCCTCTTCTTTTTGTTTATGATACTGAATAAGACCCTGCTTTTCAAGAACTGCTGTGACTGAAATAGGGAACAAAGACTTCACTAGCACCAGCAGCATTCTCTCCAGTATAAAACTCCCACAAGTTAAGTTCCTGAACACATCGTAGTACACACACATTCTGCCTGCCTGATCTATGTTTCCTCGTAACATTTTCTTGCCTTCCACGCACTTGTGTTTTTGAGACAGCCAGTAGCAAACAGCTTCTTCCTCTGTGCTTTCTGCTTCTTCCATTTCAGATAATAGCATTGTCACATCTTGTGCCCTGGATTGGACCTCATGGTCTGCAGGAGCTGAGCAGTGGAATATTTAATTTCGAGGAAGGATTTTTTACTCCAGGTGAAAGGGTAAGTGAAGACGGCATTTGCCAATGTAAATGACAGTACACTGAATTATCCTATTATACAGCAGGAAGCAATTAAAGATGCAAAGATAGCATCTTTGTAGTAGTATCATAGTAGTTTCATAGTAGTTTCCATAAAGTCGTAAGTGATTGCATGTGTCTGAATTATGCCTGGATTACTGTAACAAATTGTTTGTCTGTTTTACACAAAAAGCAAAGGCCCTGGGTTCAAAGTAGAAATAATTAGATTACTGGGAAAGGGAACAACAAGCTAACTGTAAAAAAAACAGTGATGAATTTTGTTCTTTCATCTGCACTTCCCTTCAAAAGAGTAATTTCTTATTGAGAATGAGATTGGGCAAATCTGTATGTTAACACGGAAGTCATTCCTTCCAGGATCCAGCAATTTGAGGGGCTGACATATGGCAGGGATCTGTGAAACAAACACGGACCTTAATTTGGAATTTCACTTACTTGGTGGAGCGAGGCACTACCATATCGGAGAGGGATTCGTAGGTCTTCTGCCACTGTACGTAGCTTGACCTTTGAGGACCACAAAACAAAGCACAGTAAATAAATATTATATACTAGAAAGCAAATGTGAGGATCAATATAGTTAATTAAGCTAATATATAGTTAAGCTAATATAGTTAATTAAGCTAATGGGAGCTCTTCTTGCTGGGGTATGTGGTTAAGATACGTTAAGCCTCTCCTACCCTCTGCTCCCCTAGTCGTCAGCTAGGGTGATGGTTCCCTCAGCGCTGCACTGTCAATCCTCATTTTGGGTCTTGGCATGAGGAAGGGCCCAGAGCAGGAAGCTGATGGTGGGAAGAATGTGGCTTCTGGCACATACTTCCAGGCTGCCACACAGGTCCCATGCTCCAGGACCTCTGCACAAGCTGCTCCTGATCCACAGGTAGGTATGGTACATCTGCTGTGTGCAATCCCAGAGCTGATCTGGTGCTACACTGCAAACATGGCAAGTGCCAGCACTGGGAGAGAGGGGGCAAGGGAATGGCAAGAGTTTTCAGAGTGAGAAGTCCTGTTTATAGGGGGAATCTGAAAGAATGTGCAAATAAACTCAACAAACTTACCTCAGATAGCTTTTTGTAACATGGTTTTCACAGACAGAAATGTGATGGTACTGCATGTGTGTGTGTTAAGATAGGGCTATACAGAGAGGAAGAGTCTTGCGTAGGCTTCTGTGAAGGACATTGCATAGCTTCACAACTGATGGTGATGGCAGTCATCCTAGTGGAGGCGCTTACGAATACACAACCAGCAGTGGCCTTGTGAGTTTGACAGGTCTAATTCCTTTTAAAGTAGCTAAGCTCCAATAAGAATCTGTTTTCTTTTTTTTTTTTTAATCCTTACTATTCTTGCCAGGAGGCTGTCTGAGAACCCGCTCTGTAGCAGTTAAAAGATCTCCATCCCATTTCTGTCCTGCTCTGAATTTGGAGCAGTCCTTGTCTCTTTCTTTTGTGCTAGCGCCACCCTTGGCAGAAGCTGTTTTTTCTCTTTGCTGACAGCTCCACCCGTGCTCCAGCCAGCGCACAGATGAGCTGCCCCAACCTGACCCAGTATTGCCTGGATCCGGTGCTTAGGCATGAAACTCAATGCCACACTGAGCGCCTGTACATGCACTATTGCCTTACTTTGGCACCACGACAAGCAGCGTGATAAGATACTCGGAATTCAGAACAAAGTCTTCTTTATGCACAATGTCTGCTAGGGTCCGAGTCAGCAGATTTCCCCTACGGTGAAGAAGATGACGAAAAAATAACATTAGCAGGAACCCAACAGCAGCACACTGGAAGTATTGTGCTGTGGGTATAGTTGCTAACAGTGTATACTGGAGTAGAAGGCGGCCAGGAAGGATGTGGCTGGACACATCTACACTTCTAAAATAGCCATTTAGTTATTCTTACTACAACTCAAAAGAATGAAAAGCAACTAATACCAATGGCAGAATATTGTTGACTAGTGCTACGCTAGTTTATGCCCTTTATGTGAAATGACACCATTCTGCTGCTGTTTTTTCTAACAGTAAGGGTGCAGATGTTTGGGAAGTGCACACCCAAAGTTACCACCCCGCTCCCAGGCATTGCCGCATCTTGCAGGAGGCACCTGCCTTCTCAAGGCTGCCTGTTGAGCTGCCTGTGTGACCATGCTTCAGTCAGAGTAAGCAATGCGAATACGGACCTAAGCCATCAAAGCAACCCTGGCATACCTGGACTGCCATGGACACACACACAGAGGCACCTCCTGCTGAAGGACAGTGGGAGCAGCAGTCTCGTGCAGAGGTGGGATCTGCAGGAGTGGGTCTCTTCACAGTCTAAGCCCACTTGATCACATTAAGTCCCACTAGTGCTGCACACCTCAGAAGTGTAGGTGGCTGGGGCTGGCTGGGCATGGCTGGTAGGCACTAGGGTTGTATGGGAAGAGAGCAGCTGCCCTCTCTGTCACTGGGCAGGAGTGAAGAAGGACCTAAACCAGTAGGTTTTTGGTTTGAGGTTCATTGTGCCAGTCTAAACATGAATTAACTGGCCAATAACATCTTATTAGATGTTTGTTCAACTCAAGCTAGCTGGCAGTGGTAGATACCAGAGATGCCAGCCCTTACAGGTGGATGGGTGGTGAGAGGAAGAGAGGCCTGGACCACACGGTCTCCATTCTTCTCCCTCATCACCTTGCTGGAGACCTGGCACTGCTCGTAGAGCTTCTGCCTCTCTCGTGGTGCTAAAAGAGTGGCACATATGAGCATGTGTTGGGCGAGGGCTCACACAACATCATCTAAGCTGCTCTTAATTTTACTATGTACTAGAATTTACTATTTTTCTCAGTGATACCGTGGAGAAAATCCAGGCATCAGCACTGACATGGGTAAAGACCATAAGCTGTTGAAGAGAGGAGAGAGAACATTTAGGAAGCCCTGGCAGATCATCACCTGGACTACCAGAATGAAACAAAAGAAAAATGTAAGTGGGATATGCTGGTGAGGTAGGCATGGCAGGAAAGGACAACAGATGCCTTTGCCTGGCATATCGTCAACCCAACTTTCTAAACAGCATTTGCAGAGCTCCCATAGGAAACAGCTCTGTCTTGCAAAGTAATCTCCCCGCTTCAGCTTTCGCTGGGTCTGTAGATGCTCGGCATGCCCCAAAGCCAGAAAAAATGGTTCCCTCCAGAACACACATGGTCCACAGCACAGCAATGGGTGTGGGCATGCACTGCCCTCAGTTCAGCCAGGCACCATTCCAGATGTGAACAGGCATCTGCTATACTTACACCGTTTTTTTCTCCAGGCTTTGCAAATTTCCTTTAATGTTGTTGTATGCAGCTGATCGGGTCTTTAGGTCTGTTTCTATTTGAGTCACTTGCTAAATCAAAGTAAAAAAAGTGAGTCAACTCAGTGCTTGAGGTGGTGTCCTCTCCCCCCTCCCGCTACCTCTGCACCTTAACGCAAGGACACAACTGTCAGCCCCTCGTAAAACCACCTGACTGTGGCCAAGAGGGAGCTGGTGTCAGAGCTCTCCTGTGGCAAAAGCCTCTCCACAAAGTTGGATTCAGTTAGCTCTTGCTGTGTGTGCTACAGCTGTACCTAAGGAGCAAGTTCACGGTTTCATTTGTTATCTATATTGAACAACACATCATGCGTTTCTGAATGGACTGACAGCGTAAATAATTCATCCAGCCTGCAACGCATTTAATTTAATGTCAGGCCAACAATGTCACGAACTCCAAAATGGAGAATAATAAGGCAGTAAATAAAAACAATAGAATATTACAATCAAGGGGATTAAAGTGCAGAAAGCATGTCAATGTACTCTAGTAAATCTGATAAGTGCCATATACTTACTGACTGGATAGGTTTAAATATATGTATCATTATTATCACAGTAGAAATTAAAATAATATCAACTGCTGCAGTACAAAGTGTGTGCTTCTGAGTATGTTCCTGCCCAAACCAAAGGCAAAGCTGTCACTGACTGCCATGAGAGGAGGGAATGAAAACTGCCAAAAGACATGCTTCCCCATGGTAACATCTTCTTAAAATTGGGAGTACAACTTACCTTTGCTAGTGCTTCTGATATATTCTTCAGCGGCTGCTTTATGGGATATTTGGCCATGTCCCACTCAAATCGTGTCAGGTAGCTAATTAGGTCAACTGAAAATGCAAAGAGATGCATTAAAGCAGACAGTTTACCAGATGGCAGGTCAAAGTTTGGGTAGTAGTCCCCAGCTGGAGCCTAGGCATAACTTTAATTAACATTAGAGACGGGAGCGAACCAGAAGTCCACCTCATAGAAATCCACACAGAAATTTGATCTAGATCAAATCCACACAGATCATATGCCCAATCTAATCACCTTTCTAAACATGTCCAAACTCAGAAGTTGAACGAGAAATCTTTTCTGCGTTATACCTAATAGTGTAGAACAGGCACTACTGTAAAATTAGCTGTATCAGCAGGACACAGCAATGTGCAGCCATTATTCTTTACAGCAGAAACAGCTTCACGTAACCTCTATCTTGATCACTGCAATATGCCTGAATTTAATCCCTGCAAGAGCTATCAGGAAAATACTGGCCCAGGACCAGCAGTAATAGTCAGAGTTGTTGAGAGTTTGATCAAAGACATTAAGAGATTAGCTGATGTTACTTCTCTGTGATTCAGTCAAGCGCTCACTAGAAATCAAACCAATTTAGGTGCAATAAGGAATTCCTCATCGACTTTGCACACAGAGCTCCTCATCTCACACAAAGCCATATGGTGTTTCCCTAAATGGATAAATCCAGCACCCAGCGACAGAAATTCACAGCAAGGTCTTGTGCATGCAGCCCCCCAAAACAAGGCACCCATGGACCACAGGGAGCTGTGGCTTCTTTCCAGAATATTGGGGAGGTGACGTGTGACACCCAGCTCTTGGGACAGGATCGTGCTATTTCACTTCGTCGAAGACCAAGGCCCCTAACATCAGAAAACATTAAGACTTGGTACATTATTGTACCAAATAAAAATCCTTCTCTAGCAGTTCACAAAATCAGACAGCTCATTGCCTAAGCTGAGTCCTGAGAGCCCTTAGGGTACCAACACACCCGTATGTAGTCGTCTTGGGCAACTTTACGGGATGGGATAAACTCACAACAAGCAGAGGGGCTGGGACTGTCCCCCTGCAGGTTGGGGAGGCGAGAGAAAGGCAGCAGGCAGGGTCCCAATGTCTAGACAAAGAAGCCAGAGGCAGTGTCACCTGCAGGGTGGGCTTTCTTCCAGACCAGGAGAATATCTGGGAAGTTGCCCTGGGGAGATGGGGGGCAAAACAAGCTCAAGGTGCCAAGTAAAAGGAGGGGCACGCTGTGGCCATTCAGTGTTCTTCGCTGTCTTGTCCAGAGAGTTAATTCAGTCCCACAGTGAGGTTTGAGCACAACTTTTTATGGGCTGGACTTCCAGGGTGTGGCGAAAACTTTATGAACCTAGATGCACGAGAAGGAATGTGAAAAGTTGTATAACAATTGCCATACTACCAGGCTGAGGGTTCTACCCTGTCTTGTGTGATACTGAATACCCTTGGCAGGAGAGCACTATCCTTTCCATGGGCTTCTCTCACCCCACAACAGAATCAGTTTACCCTATTAGATTTCCAAAGCATGGAAAGTCTTATGGAGGGAGGAAACGGGCTTCTTAGTGAAGAATAAACTGCCTTGGAGGCAGAGAGCACTGGCATGACAGTGTTCTCCCCCTCTTTCTAAAGCCACAGCTGTGTAAGCCTGCCACACATCCAATGCACAGAAGTCACGAGGCAAAGACCCAACCCTTCCTGGTAAAGTCTGATCAGGAATCAGCAAACTCTCCTGCACAGAGGGAGGGGGCAAAACTGCAGAAGGCAAGAAGAGCTATCACACAGCTCCTGCGCACGCAGTTCTCTTGAAGAGCTTGCTCATGGTCCCTGGGGGGAAGGCAGGGAGGTCAAAAATACTTGAGCAGTAAAATTCACGGAGCATTTTCAGCATGGGGTATGCATCACAAGATTTCATCCTGCTGCCTCTCCTCCAAGCTTTCTTGCTTAGGCTTTGCTAAATTCAATGGGAATGAAACCTGCAAAGAGTATGGTGTTACTGGGCTGTGTGGCGGAAGTGTATTCATGGGCTCTAAAGACGGGCACTGACCTATTTATAGCTGAGGAGATAAGAAAGTTCCCTGAAGACCTACACATGCCCTTTCTATCCTCACATTCCTTGAATCTCAGCAGAATTCAAATGTTAGGCAGCTAAGCACAGTGTGAGTTAGCCCACTTTACAAGTTCACTCCTCAGCAGTGCTCTGGTGCTGGTGCAGTGAGGTTAAGCAGCCTGATCTTGGGGCTGGCACAAACTACTGTGAACACACTAGCAGAACTGAGCTTAAAATGCCAAGCAGCCCAAGCACCCTGATGCTCCTGGAATGGCACCCCTCATTTATGGAACCTGTCAAGTCACTTCTAAAAGACTTCACACGGCTGACCACCCGTGAGAGATGCTTTCTACCTGCCCCAACGTGCTCACAGCTGCCCAGGAACAACACAGCCTGAATCTCTCGTAACTGATTTACTCACCCAGCGCTAAGAGGCAATGTTAAATACTTCCCCTTCAAAACACTTAATTCTTCAAAATTGTTATGCTTCCCATTTTGTTTTGGTTTGAGCTCATTATAAAGAATGGAGTTATTCTACCATTTACCAAATTTTAAAATTAATGTGGGTTTAACATTACTATAAATGGAAGAGAATTTGGTCCAAATCTTTGAAGAAAAGCTTTACTTACATTCACATTTTTTATTAAGCAAGAAAGCATTTCCTGCTGTTGTGATATACTGAAATTCCCTTTATTACACAAACACATGTTTTCCTTCTATAAGAGAGACATCTCCACGTGGCTGCTTCCAACTGTTGCCCACTGGAAAGTAGTGTGTGTGTTCACTTAACTAAAAGAGCTGTATTTTCTAGTACTTTGCATTTTTCTTCACACAAATCTAACTAAACAATTATTAAACACACAACCACCATCTTCATTCAGTTCGTGGACCAAACTGCTGTCAGGAATATATACAACTGAGATGAAATCAGAAAACTTATATAATGTACCTATCTCAAAACAAAATTAGAGTTGGGACAGTGTAATAGTCTGAAACAGGACCATGCAGAAAGAAGTTGTGTCTTCTAATTTTGTTTCTGATTTCATGACCTCGAGGAAGTCTTCAACTTTAGGGTGCTTTTCCTAACCAGAAAGGGGAAGAGTGAAGTTGCTGCTGCTTACAAAGAATGACACTGAATGTATTAGGGGAATATTAATATACTAAAGCTGACTCAATTTTTCAAGATGCAGTCAATAATCTTGGAAAGGTTAGTGTCTTAATATGATATGATTTGTTTGAATGACCAAATCCGAACAGAGGACAGAAATCAGTAACATACAAGTATTTCCACATCCTTCTATTACAACACATGCAGAACTGATAGGAAAGAAAGATGGTGTAAAAAGAGGAAACAAATGAAATAAGTGAAACCTGTTGTTTCTCAAGTCATAGGGATATCGTGATCAAGCTACGAGGTTGTTACTTGAGAAATCCATCGTAACCTGATCACTGTATCTCTACAACCAGACCAAGACTTGTCACTAATACACACAAATGCATGCTTGTAACAACACTGCAATCATCAATCCTTAACATACTTTTTAGACATTTCATTTTATCCTTTAGCCCTGAAACATAATAAGCAGGGTTATTGTACTTGTAAGTGCTTGTTCTCATCAAAATTCACTCTTATTTCATGCAAGAAGGACATTTCTAAAAGAACTTCCTCCCTGCCCGTTACTCCTACAGCTCTGAAGAACAACACTGCAGACAGTCAAAGGCTGATGGAGCATGCATTGTTAGTTTATTTATATGTCAGTCAATAGCGCCTCTCTACAAGCCTGTAACTAGCACGTGTAACACATCCAATTTCAGTATACTTTTCCAGGACAGCCGGGGAGAAATTTGCTCCGAAACACACTCAGGGTCAAATGAAACATGCAGAGATCTAGGAGACATCACTTCCTAAATGTTAATTTTGTATCTGACACAGGCTCCCTTCAGGGCCTTGAGTATCATAGTAGATAATAAGGGGGGGAAATAAGCTCACGGAGGTTATAAAAACACCGTATGGACTACTAAGAGATGCTGCAGGGGAGCATACAGTGAAGTAGTGGGCTCCCACAGCCCTCTGGCACGTCAGAAGTGCCCCTGCCATCACTGCCTGCTCTGTTCTGCAGTGCTGTGCTCCACAGCTGCTGCCAGCCAGAGCAGGACATCCCCGGAGGGCATTTCCTCCTAACAGGAGTTCACGCGCGTCCTGGTGGCCCCTGGCACGACCTTGTGAGTGCAGCCCTGGCTCCATGTTTTGGAGCTGTTGCTTCACTTGTCCACCCGTGATGTCAAAAACCCACAGTTAACAATGTGATCTATCTATCCCAGCACTATAGGAGCGAAGGGAAATCACTGACAGATCACTGACAGATGTCATGCAGCTGTATAGAATGAAATTTATCTGCCTGTGAGAGTTCAAGCCCATACAGAGCACAGAACAGTGTTAGGTCATTTTATGAGTGATGAAGGATGTCTCCTGCTTTCCTTTTTACTCCTCAGCTCTGGTGTTAGAAATTAGTTCAGTACTAGATGCTGAACACTGTCCTGGAAGCAAAGCTGGTGCTGGATAAAGCTTCTGCTAACTTCAAAATAAAATGGAGCAGGCTAGATGTGTTCTTAAAATATGTTGCTGAGAGTTGTCCTTTCTAATGTGTGAGTGTTTCAATTCTGTATGTTCGTATTCTGAAGCAAACACGGGCAGCATCAATGCATTAAAATACCCACATTCACAGCACCTACCTCCATTGGCCAGAAGATTTTCCTGGACTTTATCTTTTGAGTCCTCCATAACTTCTCCTATGTACTGGGCTATTTTCTTTATTACACTTAGGTGTAACAAGAGAATCTTTGTTAGTGAAGAAACAAAACAAATATAAAACAGTTGCCACAATAATCTGATAAACACGGAGAAGCCCAAACAAAACAATTCTGAAGCAAGGCAGGTTAGTTTGCAATTCAAACCATGATAAACAACTTATGGCATATTGCAGAACTAAATGTCTTATTTTTAAATACACTGATCTCCATAAACACATAGGTAATATTGTCTGCCCAGTGCTCTAGACTTCCGCAAGAATAAGATTCAGTCTTCTGTATATTCATGATACTCATAGCAGAAACCAGAAGGTAAGAAACCCATGTTTAAAAGTGATGGAGGAACAAGAAGCTACACACAGACTAATGCTGTCTGAAAATCTGTTCCATGGGATGCTAAGTAAATCCTTAGGGCTTGCTGAGATGAGGTTCTTACAAAGTACTCAGAGAACAACAATGTTCTCTTGTTTGACAGGGAGAATTTCCTTCTTATTCCTCTTCTTTAGGGAACACCTCCTCTCCTCTTTAGCACGGTGGACAAGATGCTCTTTTAAGGTGTGGGAGAACTAGATTGAAATCCTCCTTCTGCCTGATTCAGAGCAGTGAATTGAACAGAGCCCCTCCTGGAGAACACTTTCACCACACCGTTACTTATTTTTCGCTTGTTTTAAAAACCTAATCAACGTACCTATCTCTTACAGGCTAGAGCCTTTCTGGTCGTTCTAGTATCANGTTCTCTTGTTTGACAGGGAGAATTTCCTTCTTATTCCTCTTCTTTAGGGAACACCTCCTCTCCTCTTTAGCACGGTGGACAAGATGCTCTTTTAAGGTGTGGGAGAACTAGATTGAAATCCTCCTTCTGCATGATTCAGAGCAGTGAATTGAACAGAGCCCCTCCTGGAGAACACTTTCACCACACCGTTACTTATTTTTCGCTTGTTTTAAAAACCTAATCAACGTACCTATCTCTTACAGGCTAGAGCCTTTCTGGTCGTTCTAGTATCATTCTGTACTCAGAAGTATTCACAGAATTTGGCCTTCAGTTTCCTAACCGTTCCAGNCTGATTCAGAGCAGTGAATTGAACGGAGCCCCTCCTGGAGAACACTTTCGCCACACCCTTACTGATTTTTCGCTTGTTTTAAAAACCTAATCAACGTACCTATCTCTTACAGGCTAGAGCCTTTCTGGTCGTTCTAGTATCATTCTGTACTCAGAAGTATTCACAGAATTTGGCCTTCAGTTTCCTAACCGTTCCAGGCTGACTACACCTTGTAAAAAAAAGCAACAGCTAAAAAGTAACTGCCTGATCATGAAAGTGGCAGAGACATGAAGTGGACATAATCCTTGATGTGGTAATGTGAAGTGGAGCATAATGACAGGCTTCTGCTCTCTTTCTTTCCTTACAGAGGGGAGACTGCTACAGCTGCAGGTGAGCTGGAGACTGAAAGAGCACCTGCAGTGGTTGAACAATGTGTCTTGTGACATCCTGTGGCTTTCAAGAGTTCAGGAAGGGGACTTCAGGCCAGGTACAGATACCATGACAGCATCAGAGAAAAGGATTTTCTTTGATGTGCTGCAAAGCAGATATACAGGCCATTTAAAAACAGTAATTAATAGACATAAAGATTCCCTCTACCTCCATTCCTGTGAAGAAACTCACAGTCTTTGGAAAAGTTTTCCAGTCCTGTGATGGGGAGGAAAAATCTGAGATTGCTGATGCTGCCAAGAATGCAGTAGTCAGAATTCCTGCTGTTTGGGGTCATTCAGCCTGGAGAAGAAAAGACTTTATTGTGGTCTTTCAGTATATAAAGGAGGCTAATAAGAAAGATGGAGAGGGACTTTTTACCAGCATCCGTAGTGACAGCACAAGGAGCAACAGTTTTAAACTGAGAGAGGGTTCATTTAGTTTGGACATAAGGAAGAAACTCTTTATGATGAGGGTGGTGAGACACTGGAACAGGTTGCTCAGAGAAGTTCTGGATGCCCCAACATTGGAAGTGTTCAAGGTCACGCTGGACGGGGCTCTGAGTCTAGTGAAAGATGTCCCTGCTCATGGCAGTGGGAGTTGGACTAGATGATCTTTAGAGGTCCTTTGCAACCCAAGCCATTCTTCTCATGACCCTGGACAGGTGTGCAGTTCAGAGTGCCTGTAGGAGAAATCTACTACCAGAAGACTAGGGAAATGTGGGTCCACTGCTGAATGAGGCGGGTGCCCTGGTGACGGAGGATACAGAGAAGGCGGAATTACTGAATGCCTTCTTCACTTCAGTCTTCACTGCTAAGGCTGGCCCTCAGGATTCCCAGACCCTGGACGTAAGAAAGAAAGTCTGGAGAAAGGAAGACTTTCCCTTGGTCGAGGAGGATTGGGTCACAGACCACTTAGGCAAACTGAACACCCACAAATCCATGGGCTCTGACGGGATGCATCCATGAGTGCTGAGGGAGCTGGCAGATGTTATTGCCAGGCCACTTTCCATCATCTTTGAAATGTTGTGGAGAACAGGAGAGGCGCCTGAGGACTGCAGGAAAGCCAATGTCACCCCAATCTTCAAAAAGGGCAGGAAGAGGGACCCAGGAAACTACAGGCCAGTCAGCCTCACCTCCATCCCTGGAAAGGTGATGGAACAGCTCATTCTGGATGTCATCTTTAAGCATGTGGAGGAAAAGAAG
>VZSC01015850.1:212023-252033 GCA_013398225.1 Steatornis caripensis
CGGGAGCAGGTGGTGGCCCCGAGCGGGGCCAGGGGACGCGCTGCCGCCCATCCCGGCCTCCCCGCAGCCGGGCCGCCGGAGGCTTGAGCAGCCCGGTGTGCGCCTCGGGCCTGCGCGCCGGGCCGGGCAGGGCGGCCCACCGAGCTGCCCCTTCTCTCCGTGCCCTCCTGCCGGGGGACGGGAGCGGTAGCCAAAAGCAGCTGGAAGTATTTTTTTAAATTAAAACCGCAGCTTGAATGCGTGCAGCTGCAACTGTGGGCATGTTGTTCCACAGACCCTGAAAAAAACCCCGCTGGTTGGTAAGGCTTCTTGATGTGGAATGGTTAAGCTTACCGGTGGAAGTTTTAAAATAAGCAAGATAAAAAGAACTAATGGCCTGAATTTCTTAGACTTTCAAATTGGATAAACTTTAGGCGATTCTCTAGTGCCTTTAGGTGTAACCGGCTCAGGGCTGATTCATGTGTTTTCTTACAGTGGCTCTCGGACAGAAAGAAAAGAGCTTTACAGAAGAAAGATGTGGGTGAGTTTTCCCATCGCAGAGTCCTCGGCAGTACTCGGCTGCACGCGGGCACAGTGCAGGTCTGGAGGGAGATGCTCCACTGACTGGTACCAGGAAGTTACGCATAGCTCGTGTTTTAAAAACTGCAAAATTAAAGCTATAGGTAGCTATAGTTAAAGGCCATGCTTCAACTTCCTACACAGCTTCATATAAATAGAATATTTACCAGTATTGCTTAAAATCTCAAGCGTTAAATATTGGAGTTGTAGATTGTACAGAAGTGTGATGGATGAACTCTGTGTGTAGCTTACAATGAAGTCCAACTATAAACTCTTCTATGTATATTACGCTTATTTTAGAGTGCAGGAACATCATAATTTTAGCCTAAACTTGTTATCCAGAATAAGCTACGACTGTTTACACACTGTAAGAAGGGTTCTGTAAAAACCTCAACCGATCAAAAATGAATAACGTCAACAGGAGGATGGAGTATATCATACAACATCTTAGTTGTGTAAAAAATGATAAATATTTGCCACTATGTTATGTAATAATTTGTTACATGCTACCACATCAGAATAGGCATTTATTTTGCATGGAAGTAGCTTGCATCTCAGGGTTAACAGGCTGTATTAATGTGCTTATAACATGTGTTAATTGTACTTAAAAGATCTTAATAGATACTCCTTATATTTGATTAATTCAGCATGCTTCCATAAGAAACCATTAGAGCTTTTTTGGCTGATACAATAGTGCTACCTTTAAAAAACAATTTTATTTTATTTCTTTATAGATGTCCGTAGAAGAATTGAACTTATTCAAGACTTCGAAATGCCCACAGTTAGCACAAAGATTAAGGTGTCAAGAGATGGACAGTATATTATGGCAGTTGGTGAGTTAATGAGCTGTCTCTCTGTAGCAGAGGCCAAAAATGCTGCAAAATCTTGATTGTGGAATGACTTAGTATTTCAGGTAGAATTGGTAAGAGTTCATTTTTAAATGCAGCATTGAACAGAGTTTTGGAAGCTTACTCTTAAGACGTGATAGAGTGGCTGCCTTGGTAGTAGTATTGTGAAACACTTCTTTTCAGAATACTGATGTTCTTAGAATCATAGAATGGTTTTGTCTGGAAGGGACCTTTGAAGATCATCTAGTCCAACCCTCCTGCCGCTGGGGGTTTATAATACAACTAAAACCTAAACTGTTTATAATACAGTTGAAAAGTAAGTTCTTAATTATTTCTATTGTGTATACATAAATTTCTTTTAAATTACGTCTGAACATCATTGTTTGAGCATTGTTTTAAAGGATGGAGGATAATGCTACATTTTGGAAGTGTCAAAGCAGGATCCAAACATGAGACTGCTTTAGTAGGCATTAACAGTATAAGGAGACTTGGTCTTTCAGACTTACTGGAACGTATTATTAAATTGTGCATAACGTATCTGGTAATCAGAAGAACCTATGTTTAAGTGGGGTGCTTTCAGGCACCAAAGACAAAAAACAGGCCATAAGGTTATGTTACTAAGAGGCATGTTTTTCCAGTTGCAGAGACTTTGGTAAGATCAGAACACTTAGAGCTGAAATGCAGTGAAGTCTGTATATGCAAGACGAATTTTAAAATAAATGATTTAGTATTATCTTTTTGTTTAATTTTTTAATTAAAGATCAAATTGTTCTTTCAGGAACTTATAAGCCAAGGATCCGCTGTTTTGATACCTATCAGTTATCCCAGAAATTTGAAAGGTGCTTAGATTCTGAAGGTTAGTATAAGCTATTGCTGTTAATACAAGATACCTTTCATATATAATTCATGTTGCACTCAAGTAGAAATTTTCTTTCTGATGCTGAGGGGACAGAATGTACTTTGGGGGAACACAGGAATCTAGTGTAAAACATCACTTAGTCTTTATCTCTCTGTTTTTCCCTTTTCCTCTTTATTCAAAGTTCTTTCCACTCTTGGAGTGGTGTGAGGAATGTAAAATTTTCCTTGAGCCAGTAAGCACAGGGCTCAGAGAGTGAATGTGGTTGAAGGCTGTGCTCTCTTTGGGGAATGCGATGTGGGTACGATGGCTCGGTAGCTGGCTGTTCTCGCTTCTTTCCTCTTCTGTGAAGCAGTAAGGGAGGAGAATGCACCACGGTTGTACCATTGTTACTGACGTGTTCTCACTGTTTTCCCACTGGAGCCCAAGCTCAGTAGGTGAGTTACAGGGTAAAGAGAATTCACTGAGAGTGGTTTGGTTGGTTGATTTGTTTTCTTGGGAGCAAGGTACTTAGGGATTGATGGTAGCATGGCCAAGGCCCTAATTACACCTTGTTTGCTGCTAGTTTTGAGGGAGAACAACTATGGTGAGGAAAGCAAGGAGCCATCTAGACAATGGGAAAGGGAGAATCTGCCGGCAGTTAGACTAGACGAGGAGGTCAGAGCTGCTGTGGCTCTGAGTTTTAGGGTGCCTAGATTTGGGGAATGGTGTGTGGTTTTTTTTGGTTTGGTTAGCTGTTTATTAGAAGACTGAAAACTGGGATACAGGGGTGACCAAAGCAATGAGGGAGTGAACGTAGAGTGGCAGAAGTCCTAAATCGTTACAGACGAATGAAACTGGTATAACTGTGTTGTGTGTGAAAGTGACGTGAAAAATAAAATGGAAAAACACCGAGTTAGTTCAGGAAAAAGGGATTAGAGCATGGTGGGGTTTCTTTACCCTGCCTCAGGACTACAAGGAGTCACCAGGGTGAAGGGACAGTGCTACAGGCATAGTAAGAGGGGAGGTGGAAGGGGTAGGGGTTCTGAGAGGCTGGGGAGAGGAAAGTAGGGCAAGAATGAGACCCGCTTTAAAAGAGTAGGAGTCATTGTAATGATAAATGCTTGCTGGTAATTAGAGCTTAAAGTAAATTTTTTTTGAACTGGCATCTTACTAGACTGCAAAAGTATGTTTAATTTGAAGTGTAGCATAGAGTCACTTCAGGTAACTTTAAATGAGCTACCTCATTTAAATGGAGCCAGTTTAGCTGAAGCAGCTATTCCCTAATGTTCCCAACCCAGCTCATTTAAAACTAGGCAAAGTTCAATACGTTGCAGTGTTCAGCGGGGATAGTAGCTTTCAAATGCGTGATTTTTTTTTTAGCCCTAAAACTTTTTCTGCAGACGTGCAGACCCCTTAGAAAGATCATGTGTGCAGATTTGTGCGTAGTATATCCGAACTCTTGTCATTTTTTATCATCTTTGACGGATTAACAAAAGTCCGTGGACCACACACTCGCTGAAAACCGTTTGATTAGACCTTCCCTGAGCCGGTAAGTTCATGGTTGAGCATTGTGTTGAGGAACGTGTCAAGTATACAAGAATGATAAAAAGATTATAAGATGTCTTGTGTTTCTAAAGTTTTAGAAAACTACTTACTGTTTTGCAAATAAAGTTATATAATTAAAGATTTTTATCACGATGTCTGCATTATGCATTGACACCTGTGGCGAATACTTAAATGACTAAAGGTTAGCATGAGTGTAAATGTTTTCAGGGTTTATGCCAATGTTTGCAAATAAGTTTGCTTGCTTAGTTGACTTAAAATTCTCTTGCTCTCTCCTCTAGTGGTTACGTTTGAGATTTTATCAGATGATTACTCAAAGGTATGTTTAATGCTTTCAGTGTATAAATGAAAAAATGGTTTAATATGTATATTAAAATGCATTTTCATATATAGTAAAGGCAGTCAATCACAACTTTTGGAACAGAAAAGATTTTTTGGAAAAGCAAACAGGATAAACATTTTCTGTGCCTTCAGAATGTTGTTTGTTTTCTTGTCTCTTTGTGTTATAATTTGCCTTACCACTTTTAAAGTCTTTTGTCTGTAGTAGAGGAAAACGTCAAATAATGTGGAATGGAATAAATGGAATCCTACAAACAAAATAATGTGAAAAATGGAATTAGGTATTCTTTCTAGGATAACATTTAGTCACAATCCCTTGTTATGGGTGATAACAGATACACCATTTATGAGAGGTGGGGTAACTGTAGATAAGTTGATAGCCTGATTTGTCAGTGTTGTTGTAGCCATGATGATTATAAATGAGTGAGGCAAAAATTGCGGAGAGAGGTAGTGTTTGGGGTTTTTTTTTCCCCCTCCATGAAGTGCTCTACCTGGAGGAAGCAGTTGAATTCTTAGGACCATCAGTCCTCTTTTGGGCCCAATACAGTTACCACTTCTAATTCTGTTTGACACCTAGAGTAGTGTTTATGTGCTTGAATGCTCATCTGTTTTATCCAGCTGCAGCAGGTGGTGTAATAAAAGATGTTACCTCTTTCTGTAAACTTTGCTTTGCTGATTAATCAAGGTGTTACATTCCAAATTAAATATGAAATTCAGGCATATAATTTTGCCGATTTCATTAGGACAAGCCTTTTTTTAAAATTAAGTGTTTATTTTAATTTTTTTTTCTGAGAAGAAACCTTAGCGTTTACAGTACAGGTTTGCTTTAATAAATAGTTTTATTTGATCAAAGACATTATAATCTAGCCTTCTAGCTTTAGTCTTTTAAAAAGTCTTCCCCTGTGAGATTTCCAAGAATGCGCATAAATTCAATTTGCAGAAGAAGGTGACTGATAGAGTACAGTAGCCTCCCACTTACCTGTCTGTGGGAGAATGTTTCTGGTTGTACAAACCAAACAGTTACTTGGGAGACTGAAGAACACATTGTGTTCACAAATACGTTTCTGACTGGTTACAAACAGTAAGGCTTGTGTGTGTTTTCAGCTGAAATTGGTACTGTATTTCAGACTGAAGCCCTACTTTCACAACTTGATACAACTTTATTTTCAGTTTTATTTTCCTGAGTCTTACCAAATTATTAGAAGGAGAGCTTAATCCCCAGTAGCTGTCAGAATGTTTTGAACATGTTAGAAAGAGGGAACAATATTTGAGAAATTACACTTGAAGTGCTTAGAATCATAAAAACACTGATTGGAAGGGGACTGTCAAAAACTGCAAGCATGCAGTTTCTACAAATTCACTGAATAAATTATTGCGATGCTGTCAGTACCTTGTCACACAGAATTTTTCCTTCCTGACCTACCTGCCCAAGGAAATCTGAAATTTTCATTGTTGTTACTGCAAAGAGTTTGACTCCTGTCATTTTTACGACTGCACTTCAGTTGCTGGTTGCTATTAGGTTGTCCTGTGGGACGCTCTTTGCCTGACTAAACAAGTTAAGAGTCTTCCAATCTTTCTTTGTACGTTGATGCTGTCAACATCCCTCTTGAATCGGGGAGCCCAACACTAGGCACACTGCCTCATGCTTTAGTAGCGCAGGGAAAATAGTTTCTGCCCAGTCTGCTCCTGCTGTCCTCGTAACATTGTCTTTTGAGGCTGATAAGCATTTTCACTGTGACAGCACGCTGTTGGCTTTCATTCATACTGGTATCCATAAGGCCAGTTATGCTTTTGTGCTCTCCTAAGCTTTAGACTTAAAAATTTTACACTTGGACCAAGTTTCAGACTTAGGAGAGGGTGGTGTCTTTTTTCCCGTCAGCCTTTTGCAGAGACACACGTCTTTCTGCTTAGTATTTTTGCCACATACCAGTGGCTATGCTTTTGCTACCCTGAGACTGTAGTTTTCTGGTAGTGACTGAAATTAATTTAGTATGAAGGAGAGACAAGCATGATTTACAGTGAGTTGTATCCACAGCTAATGAAAGAGGGCAGAAATATATTCAAGTCCAATATTGTGGAAATTTATCTTAAAATAGAAAATTATTAGAGGTAAGGCAATCGTTAGCAGACTATTTGGTTGATTTTGCAACTATTAAATACTTGCTAAAATCTTTTTGGTGGTGGAATGGGTAAGAAGAAAATTCATTTTTCTAACTGAAAGCAAACTGCATCTTCTCTCTTCCTGGTAACAGATTTTTGATGGCTTACTGGTAGTGAACTAAGAGATTGTGATGCTGATATTTTTAAATGAAATGTAGTTTAATTTTGTGTTCTTCTCATAGTTTATGTAGCTTCTGTATTGCATGAAGGTGCAGACATTCCTTCTTTTGCAATGATAAAGAAAAGCATTGTTGTTCCAAACAGATAAGTAAAGGGCTTTGTTGTAAACCTCCAGTTAAAAGCTTAAAGGCATTTGACACACAAAGGATTGATTGGGATGTATATGAAAAACATCATTGAATAACATCAGCTGTGCAGCTGCATCTGTAATCTAGTATGAAATCGTAGTTACACTTCTGAAAGATGATACTATACTTGGTCTTGGGCAAAGATACGAGAGTCCTTGAATAAAAGTTGAAACACTAGGGTTTCTGATACCAGAACAAGCGTAAGTCAGGGGGAACTTAATGGTAATAGGCATAAAGTACTAGCCCAGGTCAGTACTTTCTCTGTGTCTCCTAAAGGAAGAATATACAGATATATAAATAAAGATGACAGATTCAAAATAACTCTTGTACCTTGCTTTCCTGAGCTTATCATCCTTACTTGTGTTGCTAACAATGTAGTCCAGCAGTAGGAAATTTAAAATCTTGGTTATCTACTTCCTTTAGAAGGTGCACGGACTACACATATTCTAAACTTAACTAGAACTTCTCTAATCTCAGATAAATAGGGACAAGGCTCAGAGTCAAGAGTTAGCCTGTGATTATCTGTATCATTTAATTGTTCGCATGCATTGTGACATGAGTTTGGGCCATCACCCGTGCCTGGGAACGGTTTGAGGTACAGCGTGTGTGTTAATGGATGATGCTGTGTGTTTGGAGTGGGAAAAATTCTGTCGTATAGGTACGAGTTGTGCAATGTTAAGTTGCCATCAGGACTATAGGATCTATTTTATTTACCAGGATAGATGTAGCCTTCTAATAATGCCTCCTTGTGGGCTCTTCCTGGACTGAGACGTTTGTCTAAGTTTCAGAAAGAAGCAACGTGCTTATTCAATTGGCAAACACCAAAAAAATGCACAAAGGTCATTGGTGTCATTTACTGGAGCACTGCTGTGCATCAGGCTGTGTAGTTCATGCGTTTAGTACCTTTGAACATATCTGTGCCTGCATGGCATTGTACCTGATATTACCTCTGGTGCCTGAAAGAAGTACAGATGTTAATTTTTGGTGCAGTACACCACCAAGATGGCTGTACTGCTTCTGGTTGCAGATTAACTTTCAGGGTGTCGCACATCCTCTTTTGAATATTCATTTAATGCTTATTAATAAAGCTTTTTGCTGTGGCTAGTGAGAATCATGAAGCACTAGTTGATTCGATCATTTTAATAGAAGTGGTGTAAATGAGTTGTGATAAACCTGTGTGAGGTGGAAAAAAATCGCTGGAGTTTGTGCTGTAAGACAAGTTGAGATTGTCTGCTTCTGTATGTTTCAGTGGTCTCTATTTTATTTTCAGATTGTCTTCTTGCAGTGTGGCAGATTTGTGGAGTTTCATTCACAACACGGCCATTACTATAGGACAAGAATACCAAAATTTGGTAGAGATTTCTCTTACCACTATCCATCGTGTGACCTGTATTTTGTAGGAGCAAGGTATTGATTAAGTGGATTATTTTGTTTCACTTTTGTTAGTGATGTTTTCAGAGAATAAAATGAACATTAAAATACCAGAAAAGTTACAAATCGGAAGAAGTGGCAATTCCTTCCGAATTAATAATGAGACTGTGAAGAGTGGAAAATTTGGGAAAACTAAGATTATTCAGTTTCCCATACTAAGACTTTTTTTCTTTGATTCTTAAACCAGGTACATCATGTATTTGCAAATTTGTTATAAAAATTGCAATTCAGTCTGATGTTTTAAAAAGTGATTAGCATCTGAGTAAGGAAACTTAAGTAACTTTCTATCCTGCTTGATGTTTTGTTGCTGTTAAAGTGTGGGTCAAATCATATAATTAATTGAGTTTGTGAGAACACATAGTACAAATAAGTCTTTAGGGTTTCAAACAAAATAAGCAGCAATTCAAGATGTAACGTAAATCATAGGAAATTAAAAGAACTTAAGAAAGGAATGAATGCATCTTTTCCCTGGAAAAAGAATAAGTGATAGGATATTGCAGTGTAATAAATATCTTAAGTGAACATGCACGTCTTTCTCTGTATTTTTAACACTGAAGGATAGATTTGTCTTATGGTTTAGATTGTGAGGTCTGAAAACTTATATATTTGGTAAAATCAGGCAGTCAGCAAGAACTTTTATAACTCCTCCTATCTTACCACAGTAGTTTTCAGTATTCGTAAGAGAAAAGAGTAATTTTGAATTTTTCCTTTGCAGTTCGGAAGTATACAGGCTAAATCTGGAACAAGGAAGGTTTCTGAACTCCTTGCAAACTGATGCTTCGTAAGTTATCTGTCATGCGTGATGTCTGTCTTCTTTCCACCAGGTGGAAGCAAACTACTAGCATGCTCACCATCGGTACTGTATCTGAATGCTGCCCAAATGCATTGTAGAGTTGAAAAGGAACAATTCCTGAGCCTGAGCCTCATTTTATTTTATGTTCTGTAATTCTTTGTTCTAGTTTTTATGTTTAAATCGAGTTTTCTTTTGTGGATATTTTAAAATTGCTTAATATATAGACTTGTAATAGTATTATATAATTTGATCTTAAGAGCGTTTCATCAAAATTTTGCCGTTATTGCTCAATTTAGCCATCATATAGAGATCTACCCACAGGGTATGTACTTTCCCAGACATGTCTTTGTCCTTCTGTTCCTGGAGTCACCAAAAAAGAGCATTTTTATATCTCCAGCACGTGTCTGATTCTTTTGGAAACCCTAGCAGAGCAGGAGCTGGGCTTCTTTCATGTGGGGAGAGGCAGGTGGGAAGAACAAACTTGACTAGATGAAGTGGCTAGTTGGTGGCCAACAGCTGGTGGTCAGTGGGTAGGATAGCTTAATGGACGAAGCAATATTTGGGAAGGCACAATAGAGAAACTGAGCAGCAGGAAAAAAAAAAGGCGGGAAAATCCTGGAGCAGGAGAGCTAAGGGTGTAGTGTAAAATCTGAATTGGAGAGATGAGACTTGAAGTTGTGAGAGGGTTGTGAGTGGAGGAGTTGGATGAGTTACAGAGTTAGAAGTGGAGGGCTTTGAATGGAAGAAGTTGGAAATGCTGAGATGAGTAGTGTAAAAAGAAATATTTGTACTTTGGAAGAATTGTTGGAGAAATACGGGGCTCTTGGGTGCCTTGTTGAGAAATAGAATACTTGGGTGAGAGAAAGGAAGACAGGCCATTTATCAGAATGTGTTGGAGACGTAAGTTTCAGAACATAAGTGATCGGGAAGACCTTTTGACATAATTGAGTTGTTCAAGAACATAGTGGAGCAAGGCTTGGTGGCAGGCAGTGGGTATGGCAGAGAAACACAGAACCATTCAGGCTGGAAAGAACCACAGAGCCCAGCTTCCTGCTCAAGGCATGGCCACAATTAATTCAGACGAATTTTCCTAAGGGGTCTTGAAAACTCCAAGGATGGAAATTCCACAGCCTCTATGGGCAGCCTGTTCCAGTGCTTAATTATCCGCACAGTGTAAAAATATTATCCTTACATCCAGCTGGAACTTTACCTGTTTCAAGTGATCAGCACTGTCTGATGGCTCCAAATTCTTGGTAAGCTCCTCTTAAGTATGGGAAGCTGCTATTAGGTGGCCATCTGTCTCTCCCTCCAGCTTTTGCTGTTCTAGGCTGAGCAACAACGTACATGATTACAGAAATCTTTTTAGTTGTTCATGTGCTAAATTATTTTGAGGTCATTGAACTTGTTTCTTTTTCTGTTTCAGAGAGAGTAATGTCTGTGACATAAATCCTGTACACTTCTTGTTTGCTATGGGGACGGCTGAGGTAAATGTTTGCATTCCTTTTATAAAAGGGCAGTAGTGCTTGTTTCTTTTTTTATATTAATTTGCAAGAGGATAAGAAGAAATCATGACAGGAACCTAATTAATTAATTCGATCTCATTTACTATGTTAAATATAGAACAGTTAAACAAGATGACTTTTTAGAGCATAGTGCAGATATAATTTCTGAGCTACCTGGGTTGCTGAGATGCCTGAGATTTTGCAGATGGGAGAGAAAACTATCTTGCTTTACAGTATAGCCATCTGTAGAAATTTACTAGCATGTTTACCCTATTAATCTTCGGAAATTTACTGTTAATGATTTTGATTCAGATCATTTTTAAAACATATGAATGGAATGTGTTGAGCTTGTTTGCCGTTACTAGAACAACTCGTTTCAACCTAGGAAATTTGATTAATTATTCATAGATTAAATAATTCATGCATTTGTTTAAACATTTTCAAATGCCAGACATCTGTTGCATAACCTTGAAACGTATTTTCTGAACTGTTTAGGGTAAAGTGGAATGCTGGGATCCTAGAACTAGAAATCGAGTTGGGCTGTTGGACTGTGCTTTAAGCAGTGTGACAGTGGACACAGAGTGAGTACAGACTACCTTTTCAAAGTGTGTTCTGTTTCTCTGGAAGTTTTGCTTTTAAAAGCAAATCCCACTTTGCATTAAAATGCCCTGCCCATGGTCTTCTCATTGCTAGTGTGAATAAAGGGTTTTCTTTTTCATAATTGATCTGAATAGTAGTAGCTAATTTTCTATATAACCACAACTTGTGAATATAAACAATGCAGCTTTTTGAAGTAGTGTTTTTGAGTGAATCTGTAAATTAATTTACATTAATTATCTTAGCTATTTTTAACATTTAAAACATTATTTGCAGTCTTTATTGAAAGAATGTCTTAACTATAAGCATTGTGCTTTGCAGGATAGATGGTTTACCATCCGTTTCAGCACTGAAATTTGATGGAGCTTTGAATATGGCAGTTGGAACATCTACTGGGCAGGTAGACTTAACTTCATCTACAGCAGTTCTTAGGAGATCCTGTTTTTGCAATGGACAGTTCAGGTCTATCATACATTGAGTGCACTTACTGTAATGTAAACATGTATTCATACAAGTATTTGTAAGAGCATAAATTACATTTAAAGATTAGTCATAGTCATTCTTAAACTGCAAATTAATTTTGCCAAATGCTCTTGGACTTCAGAATACTCTGTGGACCACTTAAAATCATCACAGCCTACACTATGTAACTTCAAATTCTTCAAGTCAAGTGTGCAGGGAAGTTGCTGCTTTTTGAGACTATCGGTACCATCTCAATGCAACATAAATGCTCTTGCGTATCTTAATGGTGGCTAAAGAAGCAGAAGTGATTGTCTTTCAAATATTGTTTTTTTCTGTCATTATCTTTCTATAAAGGATCATTTCAATTCATTTATTTGTTGGCGCTATCATATTTGTAAAGTGGAGTATGGAGATTTTGTTCTGCCTCCATCAGTCTTTTCACAGGTTTAGGAGACTAGCTTGTTCAAGAGCAGATACGTATGTAAGAGTTGATTTGCGATAATGTTGGTATACATGTCAGGCAAGTTTTATTGGAGATTATATTTTTTATTAAACAAACTGATAATATTTTTTTCCAAAAATTACTAGTATTCACACTTTGCTTGTAAAAGGCTTAAGGTTTTTCTCAAGTCCACAGGGAAGTTTGCATTTTTATCTCCAGGTTTCTGGAAGACAAGGCCTGTGCTCTACTTTCTTCAACATAAAAAAAAAAAAAAAATCACATTCTGTGATGTTTCACTGAGTGAAAGTGATACTTCCTGGATGTGGAAGGGAGTCTGAAAATTTGAATCTTGTAAGAACAGCACAAGAATCTGAAAATGAAATATTGGTAGTTAGGAAATACTGAGAGCCATGAAAACTGTTAATTTTTTCAGTAGAAATGAAAAAGACTTTAGAAATATGGTGAGCTCTTAAATTTGCTCTTAATTTTTCTGGACTGAAGCATGCCGAGGTTAAAATATATTGCCAGAATGAAGTGGGCTCACTTAATCTGTTTTCAGAATTTCAAATTATTTCTTTTACATAAATCCTGTCCATATATTTAAGTAAAAAAATCTCAAGTTTATTTAAATCTTTTAATGAAGATCTGGTGTGCGTGACTTTTTTCTTGATTTTACAATATTGCAAGTTCAATCTGTTTCTTATTCTTCAAGGTTTTATTATATGATCTCCGGTCTAGTAATCCATTAATAGTCAAAGATCACCACTATGGCCTGCCTATTAAGTCAATTCAGTTTCAGCGTCAGTTGGATTTAATTATCTCTGCAGATTCTCGAATCGTAAAAATGTGGAACAAAGATACGGTAAGTGGTTTTTATGTTGCTGCATTCAGATTTTTTAATTTGTACTTTCTTTTTGTTTTTTTCATGCAGCTTGAATAATAAAGCTGAAACTCAGTTTAGGAAATGGGTTTTTTAATATATCCTCATTTACATTGCATTTTGTCCTGTCTAACTAAATAAACCGACATCTGGGAAGTTATTCAACATCCTGTCAGGTATAAAGATACAGTCTTAGGTATTTCTTCAGCTGTTTGTATATGTCTGCCTAAGATGCTTCTTTCAGTAGAAGTACTTAAACGTAAAAAGTAGTGTCTTCGCCATCGCCCTGATTTGTGTATTTCTCAGAGTGCTTGAACGCATCCAGTTAACGATTTTTTTGTCAGAGAAAAACGTGGTCATTCCAATTCTCTGCTCAAAGAAGGACTAACTTCAAAGGTAGATCAGTTAGTCTATGACCTATTAAAATCAGGTGCTGCTTATTTTCACAGAAACCTGTTTGGATATTGAAGCAGATACCATGCCTAGATTCAAATAACAATGTCTAGTATGCTGTATTAATGGATTATGTTGCAGTAGGCAATGTCTTTATCCCTGCCTTTTGCACCTCTAAATGAAATTGAAATCACTAATTTTCATAACACTTTCTTTCATTATATTACACTGTTCTTTTTTCCAATCTTTCTGTCAGTGAAGCTTCAACAAAATAAATGTTATGCCATAGATGCATAGTAATACTGCTGTAACTTGGTGTGGTTTGAGGGGCTATCTTTAGTGGTTGTATTCCTTCTGAAAAACATGCTCTGTCTATGCTTTTCTAGCTTTATAGTGAAACATCTCAAGAGCAAGTTGTGGTAGTTTAGGGATGCTTTTTTCTGACGATTTCAGGCAGTCATTTCTCTATTGTTGTGCTTCTTCATGAACTTTCAACAGCCTCTTATTTTTTCTGTGATCGCAAGCAGTTTTTTGTAAGCTCCTCTGCAGTAATTTTTTATTGTTTAAAAGAGCAAATAAATTATTGGTTATTATTTAAACCATGTGCAGTGGCCTCTCTCCATTTTTCCTAGGTATATATATTTCCCTCATTGGGAACGAAACACTGTAAGGTTTGTCAGGTGGCCCCTGCAGTGGGAAAAGGGAGGGTTTCTTACCGCTGGAAGGCAAAGGTAGCTTTGGACTCTTTCCTAGCGTATGTTCCAGCTGGCTCCACCTCTCCCAGATGTTGGTTCCTGACTATCTCTGGCTGAGAACCAACTGCAGAGGCAGACTGCGGGGTGGAGAGCATATGGCTTTGATACCAGAATAGCCCCATGCTGAGACGTGCCTTGGGGTGGGGAGCATGAGGCTTTTGTCTGCTAAGACCAGGGTGGGGGAGGACTCTTATTAATCATAGGGGAGAGACCAGAGGTGGGTGGGGTAACAGCATGTAACTGAGAGGGAAAGGAAGGGCCCAGAAAGGTAGGTGGGATTGCTGCAGGGAAAGAAAAAAGAGGATAGGATCAAAATTTGCTCTGTTCCTGTCCCTCATTTAGAACCGTGTAGGCATGTACTCTCATGCTTCAGATTCTGTGGCCCAGTTTTTAGAGACTCTTCCTTTACTGGCTGTCTTGTGTGTTGGCTTATAAGAGCACCTGTATTTTGTCTGGGTTTTGCAGACACTGTTCCAATTCTTATTTTTTTGAGAATGTTGTTTCCTGCTTTTACCTCTTTCCTAAATAACCTTTATAACTTCAGTTCTGATCTAAGCTGGATACCACTGGATGCTTTTACTACTTTTATTTTCTATTTAGACCTCTTCAGTACTGAGTTTATAAATTACAAATAAAGTGCTGAGCTATATTTCATTGCATTTCATACAGACATGAGCAGGCTGGAAGAACCAAGCTCCAGAATCAAATTCCACTCCCAGTCTGTAGTTTCAGCTAATGATGCTTACCAAAATAAAATTATTTAAAACTGCCATGTTCAGAGTTGAACAAAATGAGGGCTACACTGACAACGTGCCAGGAACTTACGGACTTCACGCTCGCTTTTGCATAAAATAAAGTAAATCTGACATACATAGTTTCAACACAAGTGGTGAGCTGAGAGATTAGAGGTGTCACTGTACATTGCTTTGTCTTCAATAACCAGTAGGCTACGCTTACTTGTAAGAGAGAGATCAGAGACAAAGTACAATATTGAGATTCTTGTGTTATGTTGAGATACTTTAATAACATTTTGTTCTGCAAAATCTGTTCCATCTTTATTTCATCATATTTCTTAGATTCTATAATAGCTATTCTTGATGTTTAGATTTACTACATTTAATTATATTGTTTGGAATTCTTTATAATATGTTTTCCTCCTACAATTTCAGGGGAAGATATTTACATCAATGGAGCCAGAATATGAGATCAATGATGTCTGCCTGTATCCAAATTCAGGTTAGCTACATTAATGTCTTAATAAGTTCTAAAGGGAAAGCTTGTGTTAACCCAAGCTGTGGTCTTTTTTTCTGTTTAGGTGATACAAGTTAGGTCTACTTTCCTCCTTATGACAGAGCTAGGAAAAAATGGTTACTTGTCAGTTAGTGTCATTGCTTCCTCTGCATCTGTGCTAAATCGGAGTCTCTTTGCAGTTGGAAGCTGCTGTGCTGTCAATTGAGTGATTGGCCTCTTTTGCTCTTTCACATATCTAAAGTGTTTCATAACAATAGGAATTTTGGCCTTTTGTCTCAGCTAAGTCCCCAGATGAGTTAGAGCTTGCTTTCTAGAGCTAGGAGAAATCTCTTTACAACAAGTTTTCAAATTTTTACAAGTGTTTACAACTACTTGATCTTTCCTTGTTTTAGATAGAGCACTTGCTGTGCCCTCCCTTAGATTGATTACTTTGGTTTTAAGTGTAGATTCCTAAGTGCACAGATTTGCATGCTTTTTGTGACTGATTTCAAATTTGTTACGTCTCATAACATTATGTTTAGAGGTCAAAACTGAGGGTCAGTGTTTACCAAAGTTTTCAGATCGTACCTTATGCGTAAAAATATTTTACAAAATGGTGGTTGTATGTGCACATGTGCTTTGGTTGTACCTCAGATTGCAACTGGCTTTCATTTTCCCTGCTTGATCCGAGTTGCTTAGTTCTTAACTACTATGTGACACCTACTTCCTTTTTAGAAAACAATACTGAAAGAGTTGAAATAAAAATTAGGGCCACTAGGATGGCACAGGGCAAAATTCTTAATCAAAATCCTTCTTGAATGCCTGTGTTGCAAACTTCTGCTATTACTGTAATTTTAGAGAGAGGAAGCTGTGAAGGCAGAACGACTTAGACTTTGATTCATACTAGCAGCTCAAATTCAAGATTGTAGATAAGTGAGGTTGAGATTTCTAACGAGTTAAAACTTATCTTGTCTTTTCTGCCAACTTCAGTTAAGAATGTGTCCCTTTTTTTTTTTCTAATTTTGTAAGGTGAGTACTTAAATACTGATCCCTGCTGAGATGGTGAGCATTTTTGACCTATGCAGCAGCAGAACTGTAATGGTCTGCAGGACCTTGCTGATGAAAATGACGACTCGCTTCCATGCTGCTTAGGTTTAACTCCATCTGAAACAGAACGGTGTTTCACTACTTAGGAATTGGGCTAGGTTTTTCTCAGCCCTCTAAGAGACATTGATACCATTTCTATTTGTGTTTCATGTATTTGTTTTTCTCAGATCAAAGTGCCAGAAATAACGTAAGCAAAGAGTTGAACCCTCCAAAACAGAGACTTTATGGCATGGCGCTGAGGGTACATCTCGTGTGCCGTGGTTGTACGTATGAGTTCATTTGGGTGTATTTGAGAATAACTGTGCAACATGGGTTAGACAAACCTGATCTTCTCTCATCCATAGTGGCTACAGAGAGAGGTCGTTGGAGTGAATTGTCTTTAGAGTTTTGTCCAGGTTTCACCTTTGAGCTTATTGATTTGATACAAAAGAGAACCCAGGAGTGAACGAACATCCGTGCAGCATTCATAATGAAGGGCTTATGACAGGGAGTGAAACGGAAGTTAGTTATTTGACAGTGTAGAATCTTAGTGTACTTTAGGTTGCAAGGGACCTCTGGGAGTCATGTGTTTCCTGCTCAAAGCAGGGCCAAACTTGAAGTTAAATCCAACTTCAAAGTCTGATCAGGTTGCACAGGTCATAACCAGTCAAGTTTGGCTATCTACAAGGATGGCCATTGCTCAGCTATGGACACTCTGTAGCCTCTGTGGTATGTAGACATGCCTCAAGTGCTGTTGCAGACATGATTTTCATGAAACTCTGCAGGAAGAATCTTGTAGCACAAAGAATTGAATGCATCTATCTCCCTAATGTTGTTTATTGGACATTACTTTTTCATGTGTCTGTGATCTAGATCCATGATAGAGTTTGTACATTCCAGTCCTGTGTCTCCTTCTTAAGCCAGTTCTGCTTTTCTGATTGTTCTTTTTTTGACCATGTCTGTAGGGGGACAGCTTAATGTCTTTTGGTAAGAACTGCTGTGGGATGAAAACTACGTTGTGTTTTGTAATCATATAGAGACAGAGGGGAAAAACCATAACATGTTGCAGTGGAAATTATGAGATTTAAGGTAAGAGGTGGTGCATTGCATGTTCGTCATAAATACTGTTGCTCCAGAATTTAAGATGCCTAGCACCACCTCATACTCATTCCAAATCTAAAGAATAACGACTGAACATCTGAAAATAAGGAAATACTTTCAGTAATTTGATCTTACAGTTGTGGAAAACTGGAAATATAATATCATTTAAGTACCAGTATGGCTGTGGCTCAGTGCTCTCATTGGTGCCCCAGCATTCTCAGAGCACCCCTGGATGTCCGTGAAGCCAGCATGGCACAGGAAACCCAAGAGATCTTTGCCTAGCTTGTGTTTTAGCACTTCACGTGAAACTGCTGCTTAGAAAGCCCATAGTCTAATCTCACCCTTATGAAATAGCTTTAGTGCTGCATTGACACAATTATTTAAAAAAAAAAAAATGGAGAAGTGATACTACATTGGAATATAAAATGTTCTGAAATATTTCAGAAATAATGACTACCTCAGTAGACAAGGACAGAGCTACGGATGTCGTCTGTTTGGACTTATGTAAGGCATTTGACAGAGTCCCCCACAGCATCCTTTGCCCTGATTTGGAGAGAGATGGATTTGATGAGTGGACTGTTCGGTGGATGAGGAATTGGTTGGATGGCCACATCCAGAGGGTAGTGGTCAGCAGCTCAATGTCCAGATGGAGATCACTGACAAGTGGTGTCCTGCAGGGGTCTGTATTGGGATTGAATGCACCCTCAGCAAGTTTGCAGACCAGCACCAAACTGAGTGGTGCGGTTGACACGCCTGAGAGCTAGGTTGCCATCCAGAGAGACCTGGACGAGCTTGAGGAGTGGGCCTGTGTGAATCTCATGAGGTTCAACAAGGCCAAGCGCAAGGTCCTGCACATGGGTTAGGGCAGCCCCTGATATCAATAGAGGCTGGGGGGTGAAGGGATTGAGAGCAACCCTGTGGGGCAGCACTTGGGATGTTGGTGAATGAAAAGCTGGACATGAGCCAGCAATGTGCACTTACAGCCCAGAAGGCCAATCTGGGCTGCACTGAAAGAAGCGTGGCCAGCAAGTTGAGGGAGGTGATTCTGCCCCTCTACTCCACTCTGGTGAGACCCTACCTGCAGTACTGTGTCCTCCTCTGGAGTCCCCAGCACAGGAAAGACATGAACTTGTTGGAGTGGGTACAAGGGAGGGCCACAAAAATGATCAGAGGGATGGAGCGCCTCTCCTGTGAGGAAAGGCTGAGAGACCTTATTGGAGCCCTTCAGTACTTAAAGGGGGCCTGTAAGAAATATGAGGACAAACTTTTTAGGAGGACCTGTAGTGATAGGACAAGGAGTAATGGTTTTAAACTGAAAGAGGGTAGATTCAGGCTAGATAGAAGGAAGAAATTTTTTACAACGAGGGTGGTGAGACACTGGCACAGGTTGCCTGGAGAGGTGGTAGGTGCCTCACCCCTGGAGATGTTCAGGGTCAGGTTGGACTGGGCTCTGAGCAACCTGATCTAGTGGACTATGTCCCTGCTCACTGCAGGCAAGTTGGACTAGATGGCCTTTAAAGGTCCCTTCCCACTCAAACTATTCTGTGATTCTGTGATTTATGGTAAACTGGATCAGTGTAACATGAATTATTCTTTTTCAATAGTTTAGTGGGAGTTTTGTTGTAGTTGGGCTTTTAAACATTAAATTATTTTACCAACCAGCTTCGGTGTTACTACCTTTCATGGAAAGCAAACTCTTGTGTATCTTTGACCAAACTACAGGATGACAAACTTCAGTGGATCTCTTTTCTCTGATTCCACATGCACAGAATGGGGCTAGGGCAAAAAAGGCTTACCACTTACTGAGTAGCCTTGACTCAGCTTCAGTTAAGTTGTAGAATATAAATGAAACTTAACAGCATCTTCAGTGTATAGAAATGTGTGCCTCATTTGTTGCAATTATTTGAAAAAAAGNACTGACAAGTGGTGTCCTGCAGGGGTCTGTATTGGGATTGAATGCACCCTCAGCAAGTTTGCAGACCAGCACCAAACTGAGTGGTGCGGTTGACACGCCTGAGAGCTAGGTTGCCATCCAGAGAGACCTGGACGAGCTTGAGGAGTGGGCCTGTGTGAATCTCATGAGGTTCAACAAGGCCAAGCGCAAGGTCCTGCACATGGGTTAGGGCAGCCCCTGATATCAATAGAGGCTGGGGGGTGAAGGGATTGAGAGCAACCCTGTGGGGCAGCACTTGGGATGTTGGTGAATGAAAAGCTGGACATGAGCCAGCAATGTGCACTTACAGCCCAGAAGGCCAATCTGGGCTGCACTGAAAGAAGCGTGGCCAGCAAGTTGAGGGAGGTGATTCTGCCCCTCTACTCCACTCTGGTGAGACCCTACCTGCAGTACTGTGTCCTCCTCTGGAGTCCCCAGCACAGGAAAGACATGAACTTGTTGGAGTGGGTACAAGGGAGGGCCACAAAAATGATCAGAGGGATGGAGCGCCTCTCCTGTGAGGAAAGGCTGAGAGACCTTATTGGAGCCCTTCAGTACTTAAAGGGGGCCTGTAAGAAATATGAGGACAAACTTTTTAGGAGGACCTGTAGTGATAGGACAAGGAGTAATGGTTTTAAACTGAAAGAGGGTAGATTCAGGCTAGATAGAAGGAAGAAATTTTTTACAACGAGGGTGGTGAGACACTGGCACAGGTTGCCTGGAGAGGTGGTAGGTGCCTCACCCCTGGAGATGTTCAGGGTCAGGTTGGACTGGGCTCTGAGCAACCTGATCTAGTGGACTATGTCCCTGCTCACTGCAGGCAAGTTGGACTAGATGGCCTTTAAAGGTCCCTTCCCACTCAAACTATTCTGTGATTCTGTGATTTATGGTAAACTGGATCAGTGTAACATGAATTATTCTTTTTCAATAGTTTAGTGGGAGTTTTGTTGTAGTTGGGCTTTTAAACATTAAATTATTTTACCAACCAGCTTCGGTGTTACTACCTTTCATGGAAAGCAAACTCTTGTGTATCTTTGACCAAACTACAGGATGACAAACTTCAGTGGATCTCTTTTCTCTGATTCCACATGCACAGAATGGGGCTAGGGCAAAAAAGGCTTACCACTTACTGAGTAGCCTTGACTCAGCTTCAGTTAAGTTGTAGAATATAAATGAAACTTAACAGCATCTTCAGTGTATAGAAATGTGTGCCTCATTTGTTGCAATTATTTGAAAAAAAGTTTTAAAATTTGCATTTTTCTAAAACTGCTTCTTCCATTTACTCCCACTTCGTACTCAGGTTTTCATTCCTTTAAATTGATTATACTGAATTGCAGACCACTTTCCAAGGATGGTCTTACTAAAACCTCTTCTCTGAAAAAAAGGGTTCTCATTTATTTCGCTTTCAAAGTGATCAAACTAGGCTGCTGTGTAGTTTGTTAGGGTGTGGTCTCTCTTCCCATAAAAATTGGTTAAAACTAACAAGCTGAAACAATGAAAATACATGGAGTAGACTTCTCCTTTCACAGAATTGTTCCTTTTTCAAAATTCTGTAGTAGACACCCATGTAGTGTTCCGAAGTCTGTTTTTCCCGCCTTTAATTATTGATGGAAGACTCTCGAAAACGAGGTTTTCCCTTTACTGTCATCTTTGAGGCACCTGCAGAATTAATTTCTGTCCTTTTATCTCTAGTGATTCATACTCAGTCAATGGAGAAATGCTTTGTCTCCTAAAATAGTAGTGAGCATGCTGATAAGGGAGCATGTAATCTATATACAGTAGTACATCGTGTATGTGTATATATGTATCCATTATTAATTCTTGCTTTTTCCTTCAATTGCCTGAAAACCTTTCCAGGTATGGTTTTTAGCCTCAGTTTGCTGACTAAGCTTTCACAAATGTCTTGCTTTGCCAGGAAAGCAAACCCCCATTTTTCTGACATTATAAGTCCAGCTGCATTGTGTATTTTTAATAAAAGGATTAGGTAGGAAGGATTACTCCACCCATGTTAATTGCGTTCCTCTAGTTGGGTGTAAATTCTACTTCTACCCTCTGGGTGTGTAGTAATTGACCCAATTATTCGTAGTCTCAGTGGCATATGTTACAGTACTTCTGGATCACAATGTTATCTAACTTGATTGCTCTTTTCTTCTTCATATTCCATCTCTTATATTACCTGGTGATCGGCTACATTGGGAAGACAAAATTGAGATAAATACAAAAATGTATTCCAAATGTCCTTGTTACTCTCCTATCCAGAAGGAAATTGAGAGTAGTTCTCATTACATGAAGTTTTGTGGCGGTTGGAGATTTTCTATGGATTTTAATATTTCTACAGTAGTTTTTTATATTCAGAATATTTACAGCCCTTATTTGTGGTGTTACTTAGGTATAGTCATAGATATTTCAAATTGAATAGGTGCCTCAGTTGACTACTATCACTAATATTACTGCATTTGAAGCCACAATATCCTGTCTCTCATTTTGTGTTGAGAAGCTACTGTAGTGTTGATTTCCCAAGATGAATAAAGAAAGGTGTAAACCATTTTATGATTTGTGTCTTTGTTTAGACTATAGGTGTGTATTTAAAAACAAAACAAAAAACCCCAAACCCTTTTTATTAATAATACAAGTGTATGCCCAAGGTAGGTGTAATACTTGCTGGATTTGTTCTAAACAGTATTATGGGATGAACTATTTAAATTTGTTATGAAAATTGGCAGCATGTGGTTGTCGGGACCTAAGGGTTGCTTGAAGTGGTGCTGAACAGTTAAGATAGAAGACAAAAGGGGATGAATATGTAGGAAACAAAGCTTCGTTAATTGTGCTGCTATCAGACCTTTCTTTCCCTGGCATTTGATGCAATAATTTGTTATGGATCCCAGTTAGTTACATTGCAGGCCAAGAATATGTGCTGTGTGAGCTGCAGTTAATGTGATTTCACCCCCTAACCCATGAAGAGTTCTTTCCCTACAAATACTCAGGTTGCCATTCTGGTGGGGTTTTTTTGTGCCAGCAGATTTTCAAATTTTTCCATTTCTTTTCCTGGAAAGATATTCTAAGTCCTATGTACAAATCTACTTCGTATGAATTAAATGCCTCAAGTATATATATATATTTAAAAAAAAATCAGTATTATCCTCTTGTGACCAATATTTTTAAATGTGGAAATCTCTTTTTAGGAATGCTAATGACTGCCAATGAAGCCCCTAAAATGAATATCTATTATATACCAGTAAGTAATACACATTGTTGCTGATATTGCTCTTTTAAAACTAAGTTGTTTGGTGCCATTCAGGTATTCATGTTGAAAAATTACTTCTGCAAATTCACATCTACATTCTCTGACTTCCCATGATAAAGTAAATTTAAGCTAATGTAAACTACTGAATTAAAAACAGCCTGTGATTTGCCTTTTGCTACCAGTTCCAAAACTGAATAGTGGCAGTAGGAAATTAAAGTGGAGCTTTGCCAGAAAAAGTAGCTTTTGATAGCAGATCAGATAAGAATTCCTAAATAGGGGCTATGTAGCTTGCTTTCAAGATAATAATTTTGCTTTGTTGTGAAATGTTTCATTACTGCCTTTAATATGTAGTATATAGTCTTCTCTGTTCTGACATAGAAATATTGTGTGGCTTTGGGTATGGATCTTGGCTGTAGCTTCTGCTTAATGTCCTAGTTGAATTGCAGCTTTTCTCTTGAGAAGCTCTTCACTTGAAAGACAGAACTGTAGGTTAACTGTATGTTGTATCTCTGCATGTTGGTTTGAGGGAGACTTAACAGCAAGTCTTATTGTGTTAGGGAATGGTACAGAAAACTACACCTGCATTTCTCTCTTGGTTTGTTTTTGATTGTACAGTGCATTCACTGTGGGTTTTTTGGCCTGGTAGGAGATAGATAGTGGGATAGATACGTGAGTGTTATGTGCAGAATAGCTGATCAGACTATAAAAATACATACGCTTCTTCTTAAATAATTTTCTTCACTATCTGGACAAACTATAAAATTTGTTAATTTTGAAATATACTTTAAACCTTTTTAAATCAGCCAAGAAGTCTTTATTCAGATAATAAATTTTAATTTTAATTTCATTTTCTTTAGTTCTGAGTCATCATCCTCAACGGTCCCTCGGTTTGGTCTTGACTGTATTTAAGATAGAAATTAATCAGTTTACATTTTTTCTTTGTGGAATAGACACTGTATACCAATTGTATGTACATGTCTAAACACAACAGCATACCTCTCTAAACAATTCTATAGTCTGGTTATAGTTACTTGTATTACTACATTTTTGCCTTTAAAGAAAGGTACAATTTTATACATGAGTTCTTTGTGTGTCGTTTGTGTCAGGTTGTTCTACAGATGTAAATTATCTATTTTTCTAATTCAGCTCTAACCAACTTAGGTTTCGTTAACGGGAGCTGTTCCGTGCTTTGGATAAGAGAGGATGAGGGGACAACAAATATTTTTGTATTTAAGACAAAATATTGGCTGTAGATAGAAGCTGAATGCTTTGCTTCTGTTTACTGTGTCCTTTGCAAGTAGCTCTACAAGCATTTTTTTATCTATCTTTTTAATTAACGGATTGGGGGAGACAAACTCCCATATTTTAAAAGTCTGGAGTTTTTAAAACTTGAATGGACTAGTTACTCAATTTGAGTAATTCAGATTGAAAAAGCATTCCTTCTGTCACTAAGGGTAAGGTTCAGCTTTTCTCTGAAAACTCTGCACTGAGATTTCATTAGAGGTGCATATCCAACATCGCCATTTAGCCAAAAAATTATTTCATTGTCACCAGCAATGAACGTTTTGTTAGAACTTGTTCTAGCCTGTGTTATTTCCAGTATTCTTGCACATACTGTAAATCAAAATGAAAAATATTTCCTTTTTACTCTCTCAAAAATCTCACTGTTGTAGAATCCTCTGTGAATACTGAATTCATCTTTCTGAAGCCCAATAAGTAATTTTTAGTTAAGAAATACAAGCACGCTGTATCAGATCTCAGATCACATTTGACAGACGTTATCGTGAACCTAAATATTGACTAATACTGTCTAGCATTTTTGCAGCATGGAGGCTATTTCAGTGAAAATTAACACATACCTTTCCTTAAACCGTCTTCCTTTGCCACTGTTCTCTGGTTATTGGTACCTGAGTCTGCCTGAACTTGTTTGGATCATACCTTTTTATGGGTTTTACATTCACAGTGACACAAGTATACAAATGAACCCAAATCATGAATGTTAAAGCGTAAATCCAAATATGAGTTACATTTTTGAAATACTGTTGGTTATAAGAAAATTTAAAATTCAATTCGAAGACTACTGCCCAGATTAAATGTACATTTTGAATAAGCTAAACATCTCCAGTTTGCATCAATGGCTTTGAGTTTGAAGGCTGCTGAAGGTGTCTTAAATACTGGCATGACTTTTTTTAGTCAATGATCCATAGTTCGTTTCAAAACATGGAATGCTTATTTTGGGCAGTAGAGAAGTTAAAGGTAGTGAGAAGAAGTTACTTGGAAATAGAGACAGAAGTCTCACGCTCTAGTAACTGGCCTTTTACCCTGTCTGCCTTTTCACAGGCAAGACTGAAGGGGCTGGCACAGATAGTGTTGTATAATTGGAGGGTTTCTTACTGCATTTTCTAAAAATCAAGTATGTAGCTCAATAAATCTGTTTTGCTTGTCTGTTTAGATTTTTTTAAATCTCGTTTTTAAATAAAGAAAATATAAAATGGAGAAGTTGTGTCAGCCTTACACTGCTCTGGGGCATTTGTTACTAATGAAAACTCAATGTTCTTAACGTGTTCATGTTACAGTTTTATTCCTTGATCTTTTTGGGCTAGTTATTTGACCTCACAGATGCACACCTGTCCTTTGGTTTCTATGTCAGTAGATTATTAAGACATGGGGTTTTTCCATCCTTGGAACACTGAGTACTTGCAGAGGCAAAGATGAGTTTAGTTGTATGTGTTTTTGAAGCAAAACTGTAAAGAACTAGTGATTTGCTGTATTACCCAATCTCTTTTCATAGTCTCATTTTCTGACTTTTCGTAAGAACTAGGATTCACTGTTTGTCCAATGAATAGCTTAATTTTCTGTTTGTTTACTTTGAGATAGATGTGAAAACTACTTAAAATGTGTCCTCTGTTTTTGAGATGTTGACAAGAACTGAGTTATAATTCTTGAATTCCACAACAGAATAAATGCCTGGGGGAAATGCTTCTACTATAAAGGACAGTTGTGTTTCAGAGCTCTTAGAAGTACTTTTGTGTAAATAGAATCAACTTGATGGCCCTAGCCCCTCATTGCCCAGTAGTGCTAGTAATTACTGGGGTTTTTTTATGTCTTCATTGGAACAGCTACAAGGAATTACCATGGTTATGGTCAAGGAGGATACTTAAAATCTCAAATGTATGGTGCTGTGCTCCAGCCTTCTGGTTTGCAACGTAAGAAAAAAAGCCTCAGAGAAAGAGATGCACAGAAATCAGAGTCTTACAAAGCAGGAGTTGCGTATGTACGCCGCTGGGTGCAGACAGACCCAGCATCCTCTGTCCTTGATTGAAGTTGGCCAGACAGCATAGGACTGTGCCCAGCCTAATATACCCTGCCTCTCAGCAGGTTTTATTAGTGTGGGCACAGTGCTGTGCTAACACAGCTACATGACTTGTGAACTAGAGCTGGCTTGTGTCCGGCCGGCTTGGAGTACGGTCTGACTGAGCTCATGTCTGACTGAATTATCTGTGTACATGTGCCCATTCTCTCCATTGTTAATGCCAGAGCTAAATTTCCATTGCAAAACCAAAAAATGACTGTCTCTTAAACTTCAGGATTATAAAAGAGTTGACAATAGGTATCATAATATTGTCTGTAAATGAAATAGCATGCTTCAGCTTTTCCTACAGAATTTTCAACAAGATAGGTATGACATTTGAGACTAGGAATGTCTGAGAGAACTATGCTTTTCTTTTAAAAAAAAAAAATCACAGCAGTTGTTTCTTTTGTGTGCAAAGCTTTTAGTGGAGCGAAAAGAAGGTGGTTTTTCGTTTACTAGAAAGGACGGGCAGGTTTGTTTTTAAATGGCAAGAAGATGCGTTATGCAGGTACACAGTGCAGGGAGTGTGTAAAAGACAAATTGAATCTGACTGTTAAAATAAGAAGTTTGTTTTACATAGGTAACATCTTGAGTGGCTTAGCTTAGAGACTTTGTTTTTGTTTTATTTTGTTGGGCTTTAATGAGGGCAAGTGCCTCTGACTGGAATTGGGCTGTTTGCCAATGATTTAATAGTTAACTTGCAGTTTATGCAAACATTTGGAACCTACTTCTTGCCAGCTGGCTTCCTGGTGTATCACTTTGATGTGTGCCTCAGGAAGGTTGAAATGAGTTGTGTGTGCCTTGGGATACTGTTCAGACTACTGACTCAGAAGCGTAAGTTGAGTGAACAGTGCAACCAGGTCCTGGCCGAAGAAGTGAAGAGAGGAAGAAGCTCCACTGACACATGGTGGTCCACTGGCCCGGCATCTAAGATGAGCCGGATTCTCTTATGTTTGTTTAATGCTGACAGCTTCCATCACATATAATGTTCTCTTTTCAGGTTGTACAGAAAACCCCCTACAGGTTAGCTCCTGGATGCTCTGGGTGGAAAGCAAAGGGGCATCGGTGTTATTTATTCTCAGTGTTTACTACTGGTTACATGAACATGTCTGATCTTCACACAGACATTTCAAATCAGTCCTGTCTCCTTTATTGGACTTGAAACTTTGGGCTAGATATACATACTGAAACTGAAACTTGCTCTATTCATTAGACTGGTAAAAGAAGAGAGCAATTAAGTGTGTAATTAATTGAGTGTAATATTCTGTGTTCTGGATTTTTTTTTTTACTTTCCTGCAGTCTTGGCAGAAAACTCCCTGTTGAGGCTAGAAGCAATGTACTTTTGGTGTAGAGAAGATATTAAGCTCTTTAAGAAAAAATAAATCCTGGAGCGTCTCTGGCTTCTTTTCAGGTGGTTTTGGAAAATCATTTGATATCCTAGCACTCTCCTAGTTCAGGGTTGTTGGAGTTATAAGCTGGAAATTTTTCAAGGGCAAGTATTTCTTGCCTACTCAATGATTCTGTTTCTCCAAGAATATCTTTATAATGGGTCTCGCTTCTAATACAGTACCTGCTCTGGGTATGTGGATCTCTTTATTGCTAGAAATATTTATGAATTTTGTCCTCTTCAAATTGTATGGCTTTTCAACTAAACCAGCCATTCCTGGTACTTCTTTCCTTTCATGCATGCTGTTTTAAATTATTTTGTTTCTCCTCCTATTAGGTCCTCTACTTGTCTGTTCTAACTGCTCTTTATTGCCATCTTTTTTTTTAATATGCCTCAAAAATGCTCATTCGTAAAAAAAAAAAGGTTTTCCCCCTAGATTTAGAAGAAAAAATTCAGAAAAACTCGAAAAATCTAGTTTTTCCTTAGTAGGTAACTCTGAAATAACATAGTCGCAGATTAAGGCACCAAGTTCTGCTACCTTGTATGTTTTCATTTAATGCACTGGATTTTTGATGAAACAAATCTGTAGAGGGAACTTGTACTGAAGGAAATACAGGTGAAGGCAGTGTTTTAATACCTTAGTACACTCCCTTTATTTCTTTTTCGATACTAGTTTGGAACAGTTCTGGATTGTAAATTAAGGATAAACATGCTTTAGTTCAGTTGTAGGCTTCCACGTTAGCTGCTTCTAAACCTACTTGTGACTGAACTGACCCAAGAGTTGTGTTCAGTTCACTCACATACATAAAAAGCATTTATCTGAAATAGGTTAGTATTTTCTGTCAGGCTAGTGACAGAGTGCTCTCACTGGTTCTGTACAAGGGGGTTGTGATCGTCAGGTAGCTATCCTTACAGTCTGTCATTTTTCGCTTTAAAGGATGTAGGAGGTTTCTAACGTGTGACATGCTCCTCACTTACCTCTGTGGTCATAGCCTTTCAGAACAATTTTATCAGTCTAAGACTTACTTTCTCATCCTTTCATAATGTTGGTCTGTATATGTTGGGGATATAATTAGAGAAAAACATCTACCCACGCCTTGTACTTCATGCCCTTGAGACCAATACTCTCTATAGTCAAGCTGTCATTCGAATGGTTTATGGGTGCTGTTGGAGTTACAGCAAGATCTTCTGAACTGATTTTTGGCTTCTGCATGGTAAAAGCTATGAAGCAAGTGATACAATTCTATTTATATTTGTGGCTGGCATTTTTACACTAGTAGAAAAGATTAAGACTAGAGTGTGAGATTTTGATTTCTTTTAGGATGTTTTTGTGTCTTCTGATTGACAGTATTAGGTCATTCTGGATTAATGCTGCCTCAGCAGCATGAAGAACGTATGATGGGGCTGAATTTTTTATAAGACAGTTCATCTCCTTCAATACAGCACTTACCTAAGAAGTTTTAGGTAAAGTGGAAAGAAACCATGAAACTGAATTGTGATGCGAGGTTTTTTTTTTCCTGTCCCGAAACGATATATAGTGTAGAAAAATGTTTCATTCTCTGGGAAAAAAGGTTGTAAAATAAAAATACAGTAGTTATGACGTAGAACGAGAAGTGTTGGTCTTAACCTTAGTTTGCTTATTTTGAGAATTGTGAGATGTCTGGAAAACAGGGTTGTTATGAAGCAGCTTATTACAGTTGTGCTTTGGGATTGCCAAATGTTAAAAGAAAAACTTTCCATTAATAAAAAGACACTTGAGTGCATCTTTGACTTTTAAGCTGAGTTTTGGTGTATCATTCTTCTAGAACTGTGTTTTCTGTCCAGCACAGTCTAATCTTTTACACAGAAAATTGTGCAAACAATATAAAAAGAATGTCTGGTGAATGATACATTACCTATCTCACAGTATTAACAAGCATAGGAAAAAAGCTGTTTATCTTCTCAAGCAGAAATGTGAGCTTCCTACTTTTAACCTAAACACTTTCAAACTGAAAAATAACATGCTGGGCATATTCCCAACAAAGGATATCCTCCAGTTCCATGCACTGGCTGAGAGACGCTCTACCGCTTACTGCGTGTACATGGAAGGAAAACCCCAGTGTGTGACAATCAGGAAACAATTTCTGGTCTTCCTGTGAAACTTACTTGAGATGTGTTTTGGTGCTGATGATGTAGGGGTTCCACACTGTGTAGATTACAAAGGTGTATGATCCCTGCTTACTGCTGTTGTGGATGACACTATGATAGTGCTGCTTCATGGTTGTTTTCTTAATAGATAGCAGCACGCTGGCTTATAGTTTGCATCATACCCTTCATAGAGCAAAGGAGAAAACTCTTAAAAGCAAAAGTTTTACTAAATTATACCAGATGGTTGCTCAGCCAGTTGATACTCGTGTGTTTTTCAGTGTTGTGACTGTTTCTTAGCAACTGGTAGTATGGGACCCCCAGTCCTTGGGTTCCTGTTTTAAGAAAACAAGTTTTGAGAGGTGGAGTGCTCATCTTTTTAAGTGGTAGAAAATTTAAGCCTTGAGTATCTGAAAGATATTTTTTATTTCTTAAGTTGCACTTGTTCCTTTCGGCCATCTGTTCTTCACCTGGTTTCTGAAAATTTAGAGGTGCACCTGCTTAGCTTCAGTCAGTGAAGAGAGAAGCAGTCACAGATAATGAAAAGATGTAATTGATGAAAGGACATTTTGTGCTATAGTCTATCAGCATGTAATAAGAATTAGTGTCTTTTTTAGCTTTTGGATCAGAAAAGACAGCACCTGAGAATCTTCTCTGTGTGATAATTTCAACTAAGCCTTTATTTCATAATATTTGAAAGCAGAGGCAAGTGACTCTTGTGGCTTATCTGTATTGTCATGTTCTGTGCTGCACTCAGTAGTGAACCAAATGTGTTGTGTTTTGACTGTTTTATACAAAAATAGTAACAAAGTTGTGAGAATTTAAGATTTCTGTCACACAAAAGTTGAGAAATAAACCCATGAAATATCTGAAAGCTTTTAAATACATGTTTGAAAGATGTTTCCTACTTAAAGAAAATTGCTTCATAAGTTATATAAAATTTCTTCTCACTAGCATTATGCTCTGTAAAGAGTAGGTTGGTTATCTTCATTATCTGTCTGGAGGAGTTGCGTGTTCCTACCAGGTATTGCCCTTTCTTCCCTTTGTGTTGTCTGGCAGTAGTTGTATAAACTCACAGAGCAGTCTTCCTCCCAGGTTTGTAAAGAGCAATTAAGCTGCCACGGTAGGGAGTTATTAGAAGCTCACACATTCCTAGATTGCCAGTAGCCTGTCAGTTATGTACGGTATATATACAGCTGGATTTGATCATTACCTTTATATCCCTCAGATTTCCCTAAAATGCAGGTCATGTGATGAATTCCAAGATGGAAATGGGTTTTTTGTGACCGTAAAGATGTTTGCATTGTAACATTCCTTGGCATCTGGCTTGTACTGTGAGAACCCTGTTGTTCCTGGCCACTTAAAAGCATGAGAGGCAAGTCCCCACGCAGTGCGACTTGAGAAGTTTGTGTCCCATCAGAGAAACGGGGAAGGGGACTTGCCAGGATTTTGTACTTCTAGTTTATCCTTCTTGCTTGCTAATTTATATTGCAATCAGAGGCTATTATGTATATACTAAAATCAATGCACATGTTGCTCTCGTCTCTATTAGTAGTGAAAGTTTTGTGCATTGATGGCCCGTGCCCTTAGTATTGCAAGAAATGCTATTATATTTTGAGATACAGAATTCTGACTGTATTGGAGCAGATAAAAGCTGTGTAGAAGTTCTCTCCTTGTGTCAGAAAAAGACCAAGGCAGTTATGAAGTCTCCTACTTGCCATTGCCTGGTCTATGTCTCCTGCAGGGATAGCTGTGGATGCAGGGGAATAGCTTTGTGAGGGATGTATTCTTTGAAGAGTACCATAACAGGATGGGGTTTTTTTGTTAGACTTCATATAAAATGTGGAGGTGTTGTGTGTGCGAGGGAGCATTGTGCTGGTTCAGTGATGTTGGGTCATGGAACAGTAAATTGGCTTTGTGAAGGGTCTAACGAATACCAGAACCTATGCAAAGGAATTGGTAAGAGCACAGAGTCACATGTGGTAGGGACTGAGAGGTGTGGATGGCCAAAGGAAAATGTGGTTGCTACCTTTTATCGTCAGCAAGGCATTAGATCAGCTGGTGATACCCGATCTGCACCTTTTTTCCCCTGTGGATAAACAGACCATCAGCAGATGTTCAGAGGTGAAAAAATCCTGTGAAGTGAGTATCAGCTGAACTAACTGCACAGTACTTAAGTAACTTACCTAAGTGCCTCCAGTATTACAGTAGCTATGCTATAGAAGCTGCTATATTGGAATCATAACAGACATCTGGGAACTTTTAATTAATTTTCAGCTGATATATATGGGAAAGTGCTTGAAGCAGATCATTCCTGTAACGGGTGCTTTGAGAAGCCACTCTCTTCTTACCTCTTGAGCTTCCATCAGTTAGTTGACTAAATGTGAAAGTAGTGTGTCCTTGTACTTCCACGTTTCTGTTTTTCTGACTGCAAGTCGTCTCCACTCCAGCTGTCTAAAGACCTAAAATATGTAGGGGGTCTGATAAATGAAAAGATCCATACCAATAGTGATGAGTGTTTATCTTTTATGTATGTCAGCATGTCAGAACATAATAGGGATATTGTTGAAAGCATCAGATTCCTTACCCTTAATGCCACTGCTGGTAAGTTGCAGATGGTTTGTCAGAACTGTCCCTTTTTCCCCCTGCCTTGTGAGGAAGAGAACTATTCTGCTGGTCTTACAGTTTTAAGGGTAACTTCCCTTGCTGAAAATTTATTTGCTGTTTCTGTCTTGGAGGGCGTTTTTCCTCCCAACATGATGAGCAACAGGACCATTGCCTCCTTTGAAAGATGATGGCTTCACCAAGAAGATGCGCACAGTGAGAGCAAACCCGTGGCTGGTTAACTGACTGTATTACCTGTCAGATCAGAGAATATGGGATTTTAAAAAAACCAAAACCACTATAAAGCCAAACTGCTTAGGATTAGAAAAAGAAGTACTTACTATCTGATAACTACCAGGGCAGAAAGATTTAGTATCTCATTCCTAGAAGATGTGTGCAAGTTCCTGCAGCAGTTTTTGTTTAACACTGGGAAGATCTTGAAAGCAACATTTCCTTTAACATGCTCTCTAAGGAGTAAAACCTCCTAATTGTTAATTTGGCAGCTTCCATAGCATAGTGAAAGGTAGGAAAACCAACCTCTCAGATTAATGAATCTGCCAAAAATGTCTGGATGTGCTGGAGTTAGGATGAGAGAAAGAGCCAATTTGTTGTATAGTTCAGTGAAATTTATGAGTGTGTGGGCTTAAAACCAAACCAAATGCTGTTGTCAGTAGTATGCCGAAAAGGAAAAAATCTGCTGTTCGGTGTCTCTTGGTCATATCTGTACTCCAGTAAGCTTCTTGATGGCCATGGAAATTCAGTTACTGTAAAAGCATCAAGTCTACACCGTATAACATAGGGTGAATGAAAGCATGACATTATGAAAAATGAAAATATATGGGAGATTTGTTTGGAGTTTTTTTCCAAAACCCATTTAATTTAGAGAATTAAAGAGTTTGTTCAGTACATTAAATGGGTTTACTCGTGAGATTAACAGGGCACAGTTGAAGTTGATTGTGGAGTGTTCACAGGGAGACAGTAGATTAGAAAGGAATGGTAGAATAAAATGCAACATCACAAATTGTTTGGAGCACCTTAGTTGCTAAGGGGAATGCACTGTATATGGAAACATAGCAGATAGAAACATAACAAGGTAAGGTGATCCCAGAGCTCCTTTCTAACACTAACTAATCTCCTGGGCTGTCGTGGTTTTCTGGAGTTCTTGGGCTGGGTATGACTGAAGCCCAAAAGCATAGGAACAAGAATCGAGAGCCGCAGCTTTTTGTGTCTACAAGCTAGAAATAAGCCATCTGATTTTTGAGAGTTACCAATTGCAATTGATGCAATGTTAATGAGGTACAACAAAGTGTTCGTTCTTCTCGTGCCTTTTCAATGCATATAGATGGAAACTTTTCAAAGTTATTACGTATTGAGATCTAATTCTTAAAATTAGAGAACAAAACATTGAAAACAGTACTCTTTAAATGAATAGTAATTAATTACTCATGTAATTGCATTAATTAAACTTGGCTGTGCAATTAGGGAGCTAATTATGTTTAAAACGCAATTGCACATTTCAATCACTGCCCACACCCTGGGGATCACCCATTTTTTTCTCCTCCCTCATTAGACTTTCTGTAATCTCCTTCTCCTGTTAAATGGCGTGATTGAAACTGAGAATGTGTATGCATAGATGTGCATTTGCTTTCTCCAGCAAATGTGTCCTGTTAAGTCTAAGATGGTTTTTATTGTGCCATTTGATTTTTAAAAGAACACCAAAATTAAGATTTTATCATTATTATTCTGTGTCTCTTCCAAAGAATTATTTTTGTCTCCTACAGGTAAATATGTATGTGAAGTCATTGAGTCATATGTATAAAATATATTTAATTTAAAGAAATCATAATGTAGGAAAGAATCTCTCTTTGTTAAAGTGCTTTGAGTTTTGGGTGTTGGGTTTTTTTTAATGGGAACAGAGGAATAAAGGAGCTTCCTTGGATCATGTAGTCCAGTCTCTTCTTATCACAGGTGATCAGATGGTATAATCTTTTCCATGAATATGTCGGATTTCATCTGAAAAATAGGTGTTTATTTCTTCCTCATTATCTCCATTAAAAGGCTGTTCCAGAGTCACGTTCCTCTGATGCTTAGCTAACTCTTCTAATTTACAGTATCACTGTGATAGCTTTGCAGGTATTTATTCCTGTGCAAGCCTTACTGTTTCAGAGCTCATCCTAGCAGCCTTGCACTGTAGTTGCTACAGTTTGCATTCACATATCCTGAACGTTACTGCCAGGAGTTGTACAAGGTGTACACAGAGTCATTATTCCTATCCTATACTAATACAGTGGTTTATTGTCTTGTGATCAGATAGTATCATTTTTTTCCTATTCTGTTCTTTACAGCTGATAGTGACTGGCTATATGTTTCATCCAATTTCCAGCATCTTAGTTTTCAAGGTAGCTTTTTTCCCCCTGAGAGATTTAACCCTTCTTATATGACAGTTTGTCATCTGCAGATTTTATTGGTATTTTCCTACTATGTGTGGCAGTCATTACTGAAAATATTTAATAGGATAGTCCTTGGAGCTTCACTTGTAACCTACTTTCTGTGCAGTAACACCTCTTTCAGCATAAACTGTTTCTTGTTAGCCAGTTCCTATCTTGCTTTACAGTTACTAAAACTCTTATCTTGGTAATTTTACACAATACACTATACCCATAGCTCTGTTGAAGGCCTTAAAAATAGGCTATTTTTGTTGTAATCAACATTATTCAAATAGTATGACAGTGAATGATTTAACTAGTACATTTTTGCTACCTGGTAAAGGTCTTACAGTCTGACTTAAAATCCATAGACGGTACCACAACAAACAATTCGAAGATTTTTTTGAAAGGAGGTTTTAATTCTAAAATACATTATGAAAGAGCAGTGACATGATGTATTTTCATACTTGTTAATTGTATTCCTGTGTGGTATGGTATGATATACGGCATTACAGTGTTAATTTTTGTGAAGTTTCTGTAAAACTGCATGTCGCTGCCTTGTACAGCCACAGCAGCTAACGCTTCTGCTTTCCGAAGCCTCTGCAAGCATTTTGTTGAATGATGTCCATGTACATTGTTAGTCTTCTAGAGGGAATTCAGGCAGTGTAAACTTCACAAATTCTAGTTAATTATTTTCAATTCTGATTTGTGCTGTCCGTGAACATTTTGCATATTTTTGATTGCTAAAATACATCAGTGAAGGTTGGGAGGAGTTTCCGCTGTTTGAATCTTAATATGTTTTGACATATTATTTACAGCTGAAGAGTTTATCATTGCCTTGTATGAAATCTTCCAGGGACTTGCTATTTAATAGCCTGAAAAATAGATTTTGGAACCTGTTTTGACTCCCTGAGAAGAAAAAAAGCAACTGATCAGTGCACTTGTATATAATTGGTCCCTGAAACTTCAAACAGATACTTAACGATAGTCACCTGTATGTGCATTCAAAGTCGTTTTAATTTAAATCTCATGACATTTGACTCTGGAAGCTTCTACACGTCCTGGGCTTCTTTGAAGTTGTTTAGTACTAGTTAGGATTAGACCCAGTTTTTCTGTAGTCCTAAGGGCTCTGCAGAGCTGGCTATCAAATTGTTGAGTGGCATTTAAAAGCGTACAAGTGCTATCTGGTGTTCCAGGTTGAAAATAAGGAACATCTGTTGTGGGTTGGGAATAATACCTACTCTGTCCTAGGGTTCATTAATTTCCATGGACTTACAGACTGACAGGATGATGCTTTCTACAGAAATGCTCAGGAATTAGACATGTCCATAAGTTCAAGCCATTGCAGAGCTGTGCCACCTATGATTTGTTGTGCTACAAGGCTGTTAAGTTAAACATCTTGTAAAATAGACTACAAAGAACAGTGTTTTTTGAAGTCATTTTACAAAATGTAAATATTTTTTTCTTCCTTTTCTTGAACAGCTTGGCCTTGCACTTATCATCTCTGCTCAGTTACATGCTAGATTACTCATCGTATTTTGTGTTTTCTGTGTCAAAAGTAAAAAAAAAAAAGCATTCTCATGTGTACTAACAAAAACTTGGCATTAGATGGCACGATACTAGTAATTGTAAAGTCCACATCTTCTTGTGGCTTGGTATAAGACACGACAGGCAGTGGTAGGATGTCTGTATTACCTGTGTATCACAGTGGGAAGCCACCTGTGGTAGGTCCATCCACGTGGCTCGCCGTGCGATGGAGGATAACTGCATTCTGGTCACCTCATGGGTGCTGTTTCCAGTTTGTTAAGGAGGAGAGCAGAGAGCAGCCTACCCAGCCCGCAGGTGAGGCTCTTCTGTTGATAGGCAAAAATACGTGCAAAGACAATCTTTTGACTTTAACCAGCAATCAGCAGAAATTGTCTCAAGAAGTGATTATCCTACTGAAAATGGAATAATAATGATAAATTGCCAAAATATTGGTTCGATCACTGTTGGTGATGATGTATGATTCCTAAGATATCCTAAGAAATTTGAGCAAAAGCCAAGTGTAGATGTGCACTCATTTAATAATGGTTTTCCCATTAGCTGTGTGCAACTCTTCTAAAATTTGTGGACAAACCTATTTGGTATATCATAAGTATTGTAAAACTGAGATCAGTCAGTTTAGTTGCATGCAGTTACCCACCTTGATACCGTTTTCTTATTCTTGCTCTGAATTCCAGTGCTTTTTTCTCCCTTATGTATGGTAGAATTGCACGTTCCTGATCTCAGTTGACATTTAGCCTACCCAAACAAACTCCACAGCTTCATGGCTGTTTTGCTGGTTTTGGCAGGGGCTGCACACCAGGCTGAGGTGGTGCCAGTGCTGGCTGGCAGGAGCTCTGAGGGGTCCCACCTCTGCAGCTGCATGGAAACCCGAGGGCTGGCGGGGGCAGACAGGTTTCACGTGTCCACCTCATCCTTGGTGGCCCAGTGCATGCCAGCTCTCTGAACTGCGGCATTTGTACCTGGGCGCAGGAACGGTGGAGCCTCCCATTTCAGAGCGCTCTCAGCACCGTCCTGGGGTGTGTGTTGGTTGACAGTGGATGACAGAGGAGCATTAAACTCTGCCGTTAAAATGCAGTGGCAATTAAATTCTGTGAAGACTTACTATTGCAAGAGAAATGCATTTCTTTTTTTATGTTCTTCTTGTCATTGTGGCTGGTATTGTTTGCCTTTTCAATTTTTAAATTTCTTCCTAAGCTTTAAAACCCCTCTATTTTAATATACAAAGCAAAGCTCCTAAGGTGTCCTGGAATAAGTAGGCAAATGGTTTTAGTAGGATGGTAGAGAGGGAAATAAGGCAATAAAACATACGCAGACATCTCTGTAGGGTTTTCCTTTTTGTCAGTTTACATGTGAAGTTCGAATAATGGACTTTCTATTTTTTCCTGGTATTCTGCCACTGCTTTTTTCCGTTAATTATCTCATTTCCCTCCACTTGTTTTCTATGATCTGATCACCCATCTTGCTCCACAGATTATAATGAACAATCAGGACTTTTGGCTTTGTGTTTCATGGCACAGGTTACGTGCCACAAAAGGTTTTGAGTACAGGGATACTTGGAACAGTGAGTGGAGCTACAGCTGAAGAATAGATAAACTGTTTTCCCTTATTTGTGAGACTTCTGCTTCAGTTGTTCATTCAAAGATGTATGCCAGTCAAGATCCCATCGTGGGATTACCCTAACTGGTTGGAGTGGCCTGAGTTCTAATGAGTAATGTGCACTTCGTAAGGCTTGAGCTGATAGTGTCATAGACATGGAAGCGATAGAGATCTTTACATGATGAGTCACAGAGATGGAATGAAGGGGAACTTTTTATTTAATGGGAATGGACCTGAGTCAAGGATTCTCTAATCTCATTTCTAATAATCTTCAGCAGAGAACTTGTACTTAACAAAACTTCTCTTGTAACAAAATTTTAGTTAGTTAAGCAACTTTTTTTTTTATAAAAAGGACAAACAGTTTCATCCAAAACAGAACTATAGATAAACTTTAGAGAAGATTCCTCCACCCCAGTCATGCTTTGATGGCCTGGTGATGAAGCACAGATAACTGATTTCTTGAATGGCATGAAAACCAGTGGTACATTTAATATATCTAAACTGCTTTCTTATTAATATAAAAGTTTGGCATTTAGATTTGAAGAAGCAGGTTTGGGGGAAATAACTGAAAAATTTAAAATCTGTATGGAGACGAGATGGAGACAAAAGGTTCTGCGTGTTGGCAAGAAGTTGATCTGAATGCTGTATAGTGTTTAAGCTGAGTGTTACTGCAGCAGACACAGGAATTTGGTTAATTCATTAAGTAACATCTTTTTCCTGTTAGTGACATCTTAGGTCTTTCCTTGGACGCTCTTACTAATTGGAATAGAATATGCAGCACTATAAAAATGCAGTTTTTCTTTTGGCGTGTTATGGTTCTCAGTTAGGGCTGAAATCTTACGAAGATGTATCATGCTTTATGCAGAGACACAGTGGTCTAGAGTACAGTATTACAGGTTTTTTGTGTATAGTTGTCTTCAAAAGAGGACTTTTGAGTGAGTAGTAACACACTTCTTTTTAAATGAACAGCATTATCTCATAGTGTTACCACACTACTGTGTTAAAACAAACTATACGTGTTTTCTATATATAAAATCACTTCTACTTGTTGCCATAATCGAATAGGATCTTAAAATGTTGTTGAGTCACAACCATTCCTATGATCATGTTGACTGCGGAGTTCTTAACGTGAATTCTTAGCAAGCAAATCAGAAACCACATTAAAAGTCCCACTCTAGGAGTTAACTGGCCACTTTACATTAGAAAAGGTCAATTGATTTGCTCTAGAGGGAAAAATGTAGAGTTGGATTTTTCCATTCAGCTAACTCACTCACTAAAATAATAGTACTGGAACAGTTGAGTATGGCTGCATGCATCAGGATAGAAAGGAATTTCGATCAGAACAGTGGGAGGGAAAAGTGAAGGGAGCTAATTGTTAACTTGGGAAATTGGAGGAAGCTTATATGGAAAACTACATTGATAGTGCAACATAATATTGTTCAAATAAAGCCTTTGCTTCATGGTAGAAATATGCAAGTTTTTAAATATTTCCTGTTATCTGTTTGTACAGTGTGGGTTTATCTTTGAATAAAAATACATTAAATATACCTGTGGTGTTTTAATTAAAATAAACAGGGCATTAACGTGATCGCATAGTGAACATAATGAGTTCAAGAGCCAACAGTGCTTTACAGATTAATTGCTGTCTAGTGCTGTTAGTTCATTATTTTATCTATAATGTTTGTCTCTGAGCTTTTGATAAATTAATCAGTCAGACTGGGACCACTTGAAACCTCTGGACTGTTGGTCTCAAGTGACCTAAATTAAAATAACGCTTACGTAAGCTGTAGTACTCGTTATTGGTAATGCAAGCAATAGGTTTAAGTGTGATCTCTAACTGCTGTTGCTCTTAAGGTCTGTTGGATTGCAGAGAGATTAATTTGTTAGTCCATTACTGCACAGTAGCAGAGAGCGTAACTCTAGGTTTTTTTCTGTAAGAATATACAATGTTATAACTTTCTATAATATCCACAGGTTTTAGGACCTGCCCCCAAATGGTGTTCGTTCTTGGACAGCTTGACTGAGGAACTGGAAGAGAATCCAGAGAGCACAGTTTATGATGATTACAAATTCGTTACCAGAAAAGACCTTGAAAATTTAGGTAAAACTGTTGAATATCCTCTATAGCTGAAGTCTTTGTTCAGTTTTTTTATCGTTTACACATGTAAGTTTTGTAGTTCCAATGTCACATATGACAACTGGTAGAAATTCACTGGCAGTATTTCCTCCAGTCTTCTTGGTTATTAATATACCAGACTGATGGCTTTATGTTCTTTGGTTCCCAACCAGATATTTGTGTTTCTCAGATTTTTATCCCAAGAAGATGATGGATATTTGCTGATTTAATATGTCTAGGAATCTGTTGTGTGTGCTTTCAGACACTAAGTGGAAGGCGTATGAAGAGAAGTTGATTTAGTTTTCAAAATATTTCTGAGGTGCTCAAATAGTGTGTTGAAACTCGCAGCAAAATCTGCCAAAGGCTGCGCTAGTTGAACGTAGTAATTTCCAGA
>VZSC01015850.1:252205-265382 GCA_013398225.1 Steatornis caripensis
GTAGTAATTTCCAGAAAATACAAATCGTTCTAGGACTAATAGAAACTAAATTTTAAGGAGCTGGAATGCTGAAAATTATATAGTAGAGAAGGTAAGCATGCTTCTCCCAGGGTAGTTAGTCCTTTTTCTGTCTGTTACATGTTTTGATTGCAATATTTTGCTCCAGTTTAATTTAGTTAATTTACCTCTGAATATGGGAGTTGGGTTTGGCCCTGCAGGAGGCCATACAAGGAGGAGGTCGTCCAAAGCGGATGAGCTGAACGTAGCCCACGGACCCCTATCCCAATTGTAAGGGAATGTAGTATTATCTACACAGAGACTTCACTGGGAATACTCGGCTTTTAAATTCACTATAACAGTCAAATTCATTTCCCCATAAATGTAAGCTTTCAAATTAAGAACCAGCTTAAGGGATATTTTGTATTTCATATGTCACGGTTTCTTTGTATTACTAGCAATTAGCTGAAATACTCTCATTTTGGAATATGCAGGAAGTTGGTTTCCTGGAAACAGTTAAAGAAATTTTTAGAGACAACTTTGCTTTCCAAGATGCACAGTGGCTTCTCACTTTTTTTACCATTTAGTTCTAGAAGAAGTTTGTTAATTCTTGATTTCTAAACATCATAGATTGGGGGTCTGTAGATGATATTTTGCTCTGAAAAGCTTTTCCTTTGGAATTTTATGAAGATGCATGGAAGGAAAATCAGGGAACTCTTCACTGTTTTCATTCTTACTTAGGTTAGAGCCTAGGGTGACAGTTTTATGACCTGATGTGGTACTGTATTTTTTTCAACATGTTGATTCTTCAAAGATAGTGACCCAAGGCAAAACTCTTTTTAATTAAAAACATCTCTATACCACACTAAAAAGAGTGGTTGTCAAACATCTATGCATTTGCAAAAAAATCCTCTCAAACTTTTCTTTCTAAACTTCTGTGGAGCATAGTGCATGTGGGCATTTTGTAGAAGTGCACAGTAACATGTATTATGGCAAGCAAAATGGATTATTTTGCTCTAAAGCTCAAATTTCTGACTGGCCAAACTGATTTTTTTCTTTTTTTTGCGGTTTTACTTAGTCTTGATGTAATGGATGTGACTGTTAGATTGATGTGTTGCGTTGGCAGTGCTTGTTTTTCTTGAATCGGGTAAGTGAAGTGGCTGGCTTGGAATAGGAGTTCTTTATATATGAAAGCTCTTTGAAATCCACTGTAACTTTTTTCCCAGGCCTTGCTCATCTCATTGGATCATCATTGCTCAGAGCATACATGCATGGCTTTTTCATGGACATAAGACTTTATCATAAGGTAAATAAGACTGATCCTTGTCAGTTTTTACTCTTAACAATGAAATATGTGTTGCATTTCCGTTGGGGGTTTTCTGTGTTGTGTTGTTTTTTCTCCAAATAACGGACTGTGTCCTGTAGTAATGGTATTGTTTTTATTTCCTCCTGCTTGTTCAAAGGCAAAAATGATGGCCAACCCCTTTGCCTATGAAGAATACAGAAAGGAGAAAATAAGGCAGAAGATAGAAGAAACACGTGCACAGAGAGTTCAACTAAAGGTAAATCCTGTAAACAATGAGTATACTTCTTGGAAAACTATTCATAAAGAGTAATATATTCTTAAGTGTATCTCAGAGATGTGATGACTTAGGATTTGATTCTTTATCATCAGGGACACAAAGTAATTTATAGAACTTTTTGAACGGGACCATGAAATCGCCATGCGGGCGACTCCCACAGATGAGAAATACTGATAACAAACTGTAGAAGAGCAGCTCTCATCACATTTGCTGTTTGAGTGGATAACCCACTGGTAAAACTTACAGTTTCTACTTCTGTCATTAAACTAAATTACTTAAGCCATTAAAACATAATACTCCGGAAAGAGATATATAAAAATACTACTGTGTTTATAACTAGTAGCTTTCTAGATTGAATTTGCTCAACATTCAAGGACAAATAATTGCTTTTGAAGTACTAAAGCTGATGCATTACAAGGAAAAAACAGTGCAGAAGTTCTGCTTAAATTTTCTCCAAGCACTGTTGCTTTACTAGTATCTAGAAAAATTTGGAACCAGTCAAGGAGCTTCTCAGCAAGAGTTACAAGATCTAGTAAGAGTTCTCTCTTCACCACACTTAGGAATGTAAAGCATGTAGGTTTTTGCATGTGTAAAAGATTAATTGCTTTCATCTTTCTAGAAACTTCCAAAAGTCAATAAAGAGCTTGCACTCAAACTGATTGAAGAAGAAGGGGAAGAGCAACACATTACTAGGAAAAGGAAACAGAAGGTGAGTTTTTGTTTTGGAGCCTTTTCTAACTGGGAGGGCAGAAATAGTAATGCTTACAGTATTGATTTTTTGTTGTTGTTGGCATTCTTTTTTGTTTGGTTGGGGTGTTTTTTATTTTTTGGGTTTTTTTAATCTGGCCAAACAGATCCAAAATTCCATTGTTTCTGTTTCTCATAAATAACTTACTGTAGTATGTGGCTTTAAGGTGGACTTCAGTGTAGCTGCGGCACCAAAAAGGCTGTGTCGTAACTTAAAGCTTGAAATAAATACATTCTGTGAAGATGATATGAGCTTCATAGGATTCTAGAAGCTAGCGAAATACAGAGTCAATACCAAAGTTTGGAAAAGATCTGTTGTTTACATTTATTGGTATTTTGGTGGTGCCCATGACAAGGTAAGACGTTATCTGTAAAACTGAAGGTACAATTGCCTTTCTTTGTGTACACAGGTAACTATATTTATAAAATAGCCAAAATTATTTGCTCTTGTGCAACAAAATTCTTCCTGATGTTGAAAATAATCCCTTTTTATCCTAAGTGAAGTCTAAAGGAAAAAATGAGTTAGTATTTGTTATGTAGTGGGATGGAGGGCTTTCTGTAGGCAGCCCTTCATAGGTTCTCATTCTGACAGGAAAGGCAGGCATTAGCTTAATCTGGCATCTAATGAAATCTTGTGTGTTACAGTTAGCAGGAACATGAACTACTGAAAAAGTAGGTGACAGTAAAACCTTAAATGCAGGTTGTCTAAGCCAGCATTATGTTGGAAATACGAGTTCAATAAATGGGGACTGATCCATCTAGGAGTACCTCTAGATTGTGTTAAGTGGACAGAAAAGAGTGTACGTAAAAATGCATGTTCTGGTTGTTTTCTTGAAATGACATTAGAATCGTATGAAGAGCAGTTTGGTTTAGGCTTTGGGATTTAATTTTTGGCTGTGGAACTGCAAGTCTCACATTTGCAACAGGTTCTGTGTTTGAAATTTGCACTTGTTGTTTTCTGCATCTTTTTTTTTTCCACTTAGGTAACAGTGAAAATGTAATGCTGGGGTGGGATGAATGTGGTGGTGTAAGTTTGGCAATATTGAAAGATCAGCTTTTTCTAATAAAAAAAACTGTGCTCAATGATTTTAAAATGACAACAGCAGGTAGTCACATAAGCTGAATTTGTAGCTTGAACAGTTCCTAATTCAACAGTAGCATAACTTACACTGAGTTCATTTTACTTTGACATGAATGAAACTGTCTTTTCCATTTTGTGTGTGAAGAAAAAGTGTTATAAGATGTATAGAAACACTTACGTATTTACAGTAAAACAGTAGTAGCATTGCATAATGACATCTTTACCCTGATAATTTGTTGTACGTGTTGTAGAATCATTCCCGTCAGGCAGGGTATTTACTTTGGAGGTACTCCCGATTAGTCAATAGATACCAACATGTCTCCAGATTAGCTGAATGTATGAGAAACATTAATTCAAAAATACTAGTAATTGTGTATTTAAGGTGTCCATAAAAAAACCTGTCTTGCTTACAGGTAGCTTAGAATGATATTTATTTGATCTTTGTGAAAGCAATAAAATATAATAAGCATAAATCTTGATTTTTATATGACCTGGAAGGGTAAAGCAACTAGCGTTTCACGTGCTGGTTTTGAGTTTTTTTTAATTAGAAAGATGTTACTTATTTTACCAATGGCTGTTTTAGAATTTTATAACTGACTCATGCTTTGCTTCTTTTCCAGAACCTGCCTAGCCTTCTCAAAGATGATCGTTTTAAGATCATGTTTGAGAATCCGGATTTCCAGGTGGATGAGCAGAGTGAAGAATTTAGGCTGCTTAACCCACTTGTTTCTAAAATAAGTGAGAAAAGAAAGAGGAAGCTAAAGGTCTTAGAGGAACTGGAAGCACAAGAACAGGTAAAATATTTTCCATTTGGATTAGGAAAAATCTATAGTTTTTTTTCTTTGTTTCAAGCATTTAGATTGTTCACCCTAGAAAGACAGAAAGATGGATGCAATGCAAGAATGTCTTATCAGCTCAGTAATTAAGTGTAATTTATAATGTTATTCTGAGTTTGAGATGTGAACAGTATTGTGCCTACATGAATATAGGTTTGAAAAACATAAAATATGTAGGTAGAAACAATTTTATAATGTATCTCTGCTTCATTTGCTGTTACTGATTCAGTTCAAATTTTAGTTCTCTCCAACTTGTATCTATGTAAAAGCTGTCACGTACTCTAATTGCGGGAATGGTTTGAAAAGAAAATTAGTTGATGATTTCTTATTTTATACTATTTTTGCCTGCAGGAAGAGGAGGAAGAACCAGAAGGAAAAGCAAGTGATGCAGAAAGTTCTGAGAGTTCAGATGATGAAAAAGGCTGGGTTGAAGAGGTCAGGAAACAGCGCAAGCTTCTACGCCAAGAGGAAAAAGTAAAGCGGCAGGAAAGGTTCAAGGAGGATCAGCAAACATTACTGAAACCTCATTTTTTCGAGATTAAAGAAGGAGAGGAATTCAGAAGCTTCAAAGACTCTGCCAAAAAACAAAAATTAATGAAGTAAGACTAATGTTCCTATTTTAATAGCTGGGGGTGGACGATTCTCAAGTATTTCTCCACAATGCAGGCTGGTGGCATTTTGGCTTGGAAGCACTTACTAGTAAAGCAACATCTGGCAATTCAGAGATATAACTTAAAGCAACATAGTTGTTGAAAGCTTTGTTTTGTAGCTAAACAAATACAATGTTTAAAGTACGGCAGAGAGACAACACAAATGAGATGAGTAAGACATTAATATTATGAGCCAGATTTGGGGATCCATTACTCAGTGTTGGTGAACTGCTGCTCTCACAAATAACATCACTGATGTCTGTGAGACTGGTTGTATTTCTCCACCAATGTCAGTAAGAGGTTGACAGTCTGCATGTTTTTTGTCTGACCTTCTAACAGGATGTAGAATACTGAATGACTAGTCGCTATTTTGGCGGTAGGATCAAGGTGGTAAAAGAAAAATTGTTTTGTCTGGATAATTTTGTGGCATTCAGAAACTTCCAAAAAATTATGCTGCCCTTATATTGTCAGAACTTACTATTTCTGTTTTTCTTTTTGCAATACAAAAAAAAAAAATCACACTGTTTATTTTATTTTTTCTTTAATTTGGATTTCCTTAAATTGGTGATCAACCAAAGTAGTTGGGTACTGTGTAAAGTGCACGTCAAACTAAAGGACTTGGCTTTGAGGTGCTTAATGCCTGCAGATCTCATTGATTTATTTTTTTTAAGAGGTGAGTTCTTCAGGAGATGAGATTTAATAGGCTTTATTATTTGGAGCACAGACACTAATATTAAAACCTTGAAAGACAATAGCTTCGAAGTTCTTGCAGCACACTGGAATGCAGAGCAGAATTTTGACTAATGTTGGAAACAAGTTGCTGGGCTAGATGGATCTCGTAATAGCCGTTATGTTTTTACTTAGAATGAAATGGTACAGTCAAAGAACAGGAAGTGAATAGTACGTATAATGGGGCTGGTTTTTATGTCACTAATGACTGAGTCTACCAACCTAGTTGCTTCATGATGGAAACTTTATGGAGATTGGTAAAGAAACATTTGATAAAAATTCAGCCTGTCCCTTAAATGTGCAAGTTTTTACATGACAATTCCAGTTGAAATGGTCTTTAAGTATTACTGAGACAGTGTTTCTACAGTAGTCTTGTAGTCTTCTAAGTTCCATGTTGTACCTGTAAGACCTCTTTAAGTAGAAATGGTAGTTTTTATAAATAGGGATTTATAGCAGTTCTGCAGAACTGATTCCCATGTTTTCTTTAACTGTTTTCTGTCAGCAAGTGTTTTCAGACAGAGTTTTTATTTTGTTCTTTGTATTGAATATAGTCACTCATTCTGGACTCTTAACTTTCTCAGATTTCTCCATCAACTTTCTTCTTACTATTTTTCTTTCTTTCTCCTAGAAGATGAAGCAACCTTTTACTTTTGTCAGGAGAAAATCCACTCTGGACACTTCTTGACAGAGTATTGTAGGTTAAGGATATTTTTTACATTGTACTTAGAGTTATACTAATGTTAGCAAGTGACTTGAAAGGAGCTTAAGACACTGATTAAATGGCACTGTATTCTCATTGCCATCGAAATACTTCCCTAAAAGGCAGTGTGGCTCATGTACTGTTCTTCTACACAAATTCAGCTGTTGACCCCTGAAGGAAACTCTCAAGGACACTCAATTTGAAGTATTAAGACTTCATTTTGTTCAAAACGTGGAAGGCTTAAATGTGAACAAGGATACTGAAAGTTAAGTAAATAAGCCAAAACAGGTGTAAGGAAGAGAAACATTTAGAAAAAATTAGTACAGTGTGACACAGGACAAAGTAAATTCTTTCATCTGGTGTAGAGAGGGAGAACAATCATTGCTTCAGCTCAGGAAACAAAAATACCCCAGACCTGTCCAGTGTATGGAGAAATACCAGTGATGACATAAACCATGGAAAGACTTTTAAAAGATTACTTCTGGTGAAAAAAGAGAGTATGTCTGAAGATTCGCTGCTAATTCTGTGCAGAATATTTTGCAAGGTGTGGTGTATAATTAGGGTGTCTTAGGTTAGATACCCTCTGTGTGGTAGGTCTACAGATGGGATGTAATGTAAAATGCTTTTTTAAAAAAAAAAAAGAAAATGAGAGAAAATTGAGGATAGAATAGGATGACAAAAAAATGGATGTGACAGCATTACATCCTTTATGTTTCTCTGAGTTAGTCATTGAATTGTCTTTCTGTTATTTTTTTATATCTAAGCAGTTACCTCTATACTGACTGATCCCATTTGTGCTCATCCAAGTATTGTACTTAGTGTGGAGTTTGATATACCTCATATTCCAAAGAAATTTAAAAATTAACAGCTGGTATCTGTCTCTTATAAGGTATAGTTGATGCAAATCTGTAATCGTAATGACTGTGTTGTGAGCTAACTTGTTTGGTTAATAAGCATTTTTACATACTAGAATTTTATCAGAAAAATACTTAAGTATGTTTTCTGCTGGTCTTATTCAGTGATAAGTAGTCAGCAAAAAAAATTAATTCAAGTAATGTACTGAAAATTGGAAAGACTGTAATGGCATGTACAATCTGGTGAGGCTGGCATGTTTGTCTCTGATTTGATTTATCCAAGTTATGGAATGATGGTCTGTGACCAATATAATTAAGTACCTTAATACCTTCACTATGTGTTTAATGGCTAGATGTTCTTTTTTTCTCTAATCATATAATGTTCTACCTGAGGAAACAGTTTATGACTTATATAAAACTGGGTGTTTCTTTTGACATGTTCCTGACTCAGCACGGCTCCAAGCCCAACTTCTAAAGCAGTGGTGCATGCTATAAATTTCTTCATAGACCAACAGTCTACGCATTTCTTTGCACAGGAAAGCTGCAAAATTTACTCATGGCTGTAGAAAACGCCTTGTCTCAAATCTGTCTACTTCTCGTTTTCCCCTTTTGTACTCTTATGCTTACACATGAAAACCTGAAAAACTTTCCTGTGCTTTACTTACTGCATAAATTCCTTACGTAGTAACTTAAAAGGAATTCATGAAAAGAAAGGGTTTTTATCAGTGTGCTAAGAGCTCTTTTCATTTTCTTGATGTCCCTTTAAAAGGTTTGTTACTGAAGTTAGAGCATGTCAAAATTAAAAACTACAGTAGTCATAGTTTATAAAGTGACAATCAATGTCTGTATCTTCAGAGTTGGCCGAGAAAGTCAACAAAAGCATAGCGTACATTCCTAGGTATTGCTAAAGTAAAATGGCAGGAAAGTCCTGAAAAACTGTTCTCTTTGTAATGAGGAAAAAAGAAGTGCCTGGGCAATTTCTGTACGTGTTTGTTTTTTATTGTAGGGCAGGGGAAGTTGCTTTTAATAACACTATTAATGTATCCCTTGAATCAATTTGTCGCAGATAGTTTAAAAAAAACCGAAACTCAACAACAACAAACAAGCCAGCTGTTGTGTTTGTGTATCAGTGTGTGCAATTCATTATCATTTGAGGTCTGCACCTTTCCAGATAAACATAGCCATACCTGCATTTATTCAGTAAAATTACAACACTACAGCATTTTGCTAATATCACCTCATTTTAATTTTTCTCCTGACTGAAGCAGTATCTAGGCAGTCATGCTAAATAATTGCTGGGTAGTAGCCATATTTCTCCAGTTCACTTTCAAAGGAGAGAAAAATGGGACTTCGCTTGAATGTAGAAATCCCACCACAATGTCAGTGACTGATCTCCTGCCATAGTTAGCTCTAAGGCTTAGCTTGTCTTCCCGATTCGCACAGATGGAACAAGTTTTTACATGTACTCAATGAAAAATATACTACAGAAAAAAATACAATCAAAGTACCTAGTCATGAGAAATAAAGTAATTCTTGACAGTAATTTTTCATTGTTAATCTGAAAAGTCTTTGTTACATAAAATGGCTCATTAAGCAGAATTCATCAGACTTCACAGAGTTTGTGCATAGGCCACGATCCGTGAGCCCTTCATCCATAGTAAAGGCCATTGACTTTGGCTGCTAATCGTCTGTATTTTTATGATGACTTATTTTCCACTTCAAAACTTGCTCAAAAAATGTCTCTTAGCCCTCTTCAGAGAGGTCTAATAAGGCACTAATACCAGCATCTCAAATTGCAGAAACTAATTTTGTTTACAATTAGGCAAATGTTTTCTAAGCGCATCGCAGAGTGAGTTTGATCGTACAAGCCATGCCATATTCTTGGGTGGTACTGCCTACTTGCAGGACCCACATTGCAGAAGAAGGACAAGCCATGTGAGGACTCACAGGTGCCTTTAGGGAGGCTGGTTGGAGCCAGCACCATCCCTGCCTGCCTGCCTCACCCGCGTGCTGGAGGCTATGCAGGAACAAGGTATATTTCCACTCAGCTGTTCCAGTTTACAACCCAGCTTTACTGAAGTCAGCAAGGGTTGTATTAAATACCAGTGACAACCTGGCGCATGTCCGTGTGTCTTGGCCTTTGTAGGGGCATTAACTTGCAGTGGAGGAGAGCTCAAAGCAGTATCAGTTTCAGTCACAACAGCTGCCACCTCCTCCATAGGAATGCTAGAGTTCAGTGGCCACTAACTCACCCTATAGATAGAGGCTCTATCTATACCAGCTCGCTTACAGAAGCTAACTGATGAGCACCATGCACTTGAAGGTGTATGCTCATGTGGAGATCCTCACTGGGGTCAGGGTCTGTCTTATTTATCACATTCAGTTGTTTGCATTGTTCTCTTATTTAGAAAAATATGTGCAGTGGGCTGTTGCGGGCACAGTGTCTGAACAGTCGTTTGTATTTGGACTAAGTAGTTTGTTTCTATCAGTTCAGTGATTCATTCAGTGATGAATTCATTCTGATGTATAGTCAAGGTTATTTCCTTCCCTCAAAAGTGTTTCCAGTTCAGAAATGGTAAGATTTTAAGGAGACTGTGGTTGTCTAGCCCCACTTTTTTTGTTTCTGTATGTATCTACTACTGCAGCTGAATATTCCTAACTTTTTCTGACATTTCATAGAAAACTACAGCAATAGAAGGGTGTGGTTTCTTTCTCAACTGGAGTCCTCTTGCTTTTTTAGCAGAAAAAACAATGAACTTTACATAAATTTTAAAAGTGTTTCTACTGAAAGCAATATCTGGAGGGAATGATTTGAACTTGTCTGTCTTGTCTGTTTACTGAATGTTTATTTTTTAGCGCTATGGCATTTCAGGGTTTCAGAGAAATTGAGATTAGTTTTGACTGCTTTATCAGCCTTTATTATACTGAAAAGATGGCAAGAATAGGGACTCATGTTAATTATTCTCTGCAGGAAAACTCTTGGAGATCGTTTAAAGCTTGAAGAAAAACTTGGCACGCTCAATGTGTCTGATACTACAGTAGGCAGCAAACAGGCAACGTTCAAATTAAAGAAGGTGAGCTATATGTGTATAATTTTTTAAGACAATACACACGTAACTTTAGTTTTTGCATGAAAGAACAGGAACTTTAAAACCGTCAAACAAATGTCCCTCTTCATTTCTTTAGAAGCTGCCAACTCTTCTGCTTCTTGCCAAGAGAATGAAAGCCTCCGGTAGTACTCTGTGTGTTTATACCCTTATAATTCAGGCAGCACTCATAAAATCTTATGTTCCGGTGGAAAATACTGGCTTCCATCTTATAGTAGTTTATTTGCAGACATACCTTTTGAAGCTTGTGACTTTAGCTGACTTCTGTGCCAGGACAGATCAGATCTTGGTCTGCAGGTCCAAATGCCATCAGGATACTGTAGGTGACAGGCTTTCTCTTGGTTCATAATGTTGCTAGGTCTCAGCATGATAAAAACAGAGCTCCTAACCACCTCTGTCATTGAACTTGTGTAACACAGATCACAAGAATGAGCTTTGGTCCTGTTCTACTTGCCAAATTCCATTTGAAGTGTGTAGTTGACTGCTGCCTGTCTACCTTTCCTAAAGGGTTTTCATTTCTCATCCCAAGGAATTTTATAGATCACAGACACGTGATTGCTTTATAGTGTTGCCGTAGAACACTTTGGGATTTTTTTCTAGAAAATTGCTTTAGAACTGAGGAAAGGACACATTATAAAAGCTGTTAATTGATGCTTGAGCTGACAAAATGTACTTCAGTTAAAACTGGTTTTCCTCAGGTAAGCCTCTTTGCTATAATACATTTCTCCTTACCAGTGGTGAAATATTATCCTCACCAGTAAAACTGCTGTCACAAGAATGGCTAAGTAGACAGCTTCATTGTCACATTGAGTATGCATGAAAAAAATCATAAATAACCAGATTTATTGGAGTATTTCTACCTTACTTGTTTTACCTGATTATTGCCTGTTTGCAGATGTCCTTGTTCATCTGTTTTTGATTCCTGTATTGCTGGAATTTAAAGTGTGTTGACTGTGGAGTAAGTCACTGCAGTGCAATGTAGGATAACCATTCTGGGGATTTTACCAGCTGCTGTAATTGATACATTAGTGTCTTGCAGCTAATTAAACGGGCTTCGTAGGGCTTCGAAAGCACAGTCTTGTTTATAGTAGTTTTAACTTAGCAGAAAGCCACAGGGTTTCTTGCAGTTGGTAGTGTACAATGGTCTGTCACCTTTTGCTGACAGTTTTGTGATGATTTGGGAGTAAGGTGGAAGATGACAGATATGGCAGTGGTTCAGAATGCCACTTTTACTTTATTCCATCAGATATGCTATAACTTTGAGGGGTTTTTTAATTATGTTGATTATGTTGCTGCTAACTTACATGGATTTTTTTTCTGGCTGTTAAATAGTGTTGCTTTATTGAAATACGTATGTTGTGCTCATTTGCATTAAAAAGATTTTTTTTTAAANGATTCCATCGGATATGCTATACCTTTGAGGGGTTTTTTAATTATGTTGCTGCTAACTTACATGGATTTTTTTTTCTGGCTGTTAAGTAGTGTTGCTTTATTGAAATACGTATGTTGTGCTCATTTGCATTAAAAAGATTTTTTTTTTAAAGCCTAGTTAAAAGAAAAATAATGCACCTGCAGTGGAGGGTTTTTTCCTATCAACAGAATAGCAAAATAAGACTTACAAGTTTTCTCTCAAATAAACCGACCCTGTGTATATATTCTGAAGTCCCAGGGAATGGAACAGGGAGAGCTAGGAAAAAGTCACAGCATGCAGTATGCTGCGTCTTGACACTCCACTTCAGAGGTTGAAGAGATAAAGTTGGCAAGCCAAAAAAGGGATTTTAGTGTTACTTGGATCATCGAGTTCTGCATTGTGATGCCCTTTCCTTAAAGTGCAGGTGTATTTAGAAGTAGGTAGACAGATTTAGAGGGGGAGAGAATTGTGCTTCTGTAGGATTGGTATCACTCGACCTTGTAAATCAGTGGAATTGTGACTGAACTTGGCTGCTACAGTTGTGGTATGTTAGCAGCCTCCCAAATGCTCAGCAACCGCTGACAGATCCAGCGATGAAATTGTTTGTCATTGATATTTCACAGTTTAGTTTTCAGAGGATTTTAGTATGGTTCCTACAGCATGGCATCCTGTTCTTCAATTTCAGAATGCTTTTTCATAGCAAACAGATATAACAAAATAGCAGGGTTTCTGAAATACCTACTTACATTACTAAGGCAGTATAGAGGACATAGTATTTTAAAAAAACCTAGAGCTTCAAATGCAAGTCAAGATTACTGTATTTCAGCACACTAGTCGTGGCAGACAAAATTAAATTAAGTAAGATTTCTCAAGACCATTTCAAACAAAGTCTGGAGGCAGAGAGAAACTGCTTACATTTCCATATAGTGGGTTTCTTGTTAGCCTGCTTGCAGTGGAAACAGGAGTCAATAAATTTCAACAAAGTCTAAAGACAGCTAGCTTTTATTACCATGATACTGGTATCGGCTTATTGCTACATTTGGTAAATTGGTTCCTGTCTNGACCATTTCAAACAAAGTCTGGAGGCAGAGAGAAACTGCTTACATTTCCATATAGTGGGTTTCTTGTTAGCCTGCTTGCAGTGGAAACAGGAGTCAATAAATTTCAACAAAGTCTAAAGACAGCTAGCTTTTATTACCATGATACTGGTATCGGCTTATTGCTACATTTGGTAAATTGGTTCCTGTCTCACCTCAGCCAAAATGCTGTCTATGCATGCAAATCTGTAGCTCAAGTTTAAATGATATTTTAATGGGAGATTCAGAGAGAGAAGGGCTCATGTATGAATGCTGCTGATTACAGAATTACATGCAGTGGAGATGCAGCTGCATATCCAGTAATTGTGTCACACTGTTAATGCAGTTATCCTGTGCTGCCATTGAAATTGCTCTAATTGCTGGAGTATTTTATAGCACGGGCAGT
>VZSC01015851.1:0-28046 GCA_013398225.1 Steatornis caripensis
CTGTCAAACTGTAAAGTGAATCTCTATACTGCCTCTTTTCCAGTGTAAAATAACATTCTTTTTGCAAGAAGAGTGCCTAACTTGACCAAAAAAAAAAACCCAGGAAAAAAGAAAGGTCAGCAGTATGTATTGAAACACACAACACTTCAGCCAGGAAAGATCTTTTCTTTTCTTTACAGATATATAAAATACACTCTCTTGCAACAAGCCTGTAGCTTATTTATCATTCCCAAGTGGCTCCTGTAAACTCCTTAAACGTTGTTTGATAGAGCAGTGATTCTTTTCTGCCTTACCGATGTAAACTGAATATATCTAAGAGGAGAATATATTGGCCATAAAGAAGGTTCTTCTTTTTGAGATCTATCAAAATAAAATATACTTGGGAGGCTTTGAAGCTAAATTTAAAAAAAAAAACTTTGGGAAATTGCCTTTCATTTCTGAGAGCAGAATTTAAATTCAATCTGAGGGTTTGCATGAGGCACCTCGGGTGCTTTCTGTTCCAAATTCAGTTGATTAATGTTGCCTTAAAAGATTTGCTGAAGAATCAGGCAGATGTAATTAGAGGAAAGGTAGCTAATACTATACAGAGATCATCAAAGGATAAGTATGCACAAAGGAGATAAAGAATCTCAATACAATTGTAATAATCTCTGCAGATTTAAAAAAAAAATAAATTACAATCATAATTAGGAGAAAGTAATGAAAGATTGCATGAGTATATGATCCAGGTTCCCCTGATATCACCCGCACAGTTTGCTGGGAGGGAGCCCTAGGCAAGTCAGCGGAGCCGTCGCACGGGGGGTGCTGAGGGCAACACTGCAGGGATGTAAGGGAAACAGTCCAGGTGCAAGGGGGCCACAAAACCTTGTAGAAACATTATCCCAATGGTTACGGGCTGATTCTGCTTGGAGCAGGGATCCCATTTGGAGCTCTGTGGGTTAAGCAGAAGCAAGACACCGCCAGGGTGTGGTGGATAAGCAGAAGCCACGCCAGCATCACCAGAGGAAAGACCCATGGGTCTAGCTGGCTGAACTTCCACAATTAGCATAAAATTTTCCAGACTATGCAAGGTACTGCCTAAACCCTGAATTCCTGTGTGAGTGAAACCCTGCATGAAGTTTCTGCGTTGGGCACAAGNGGGGTGCTGAGGGCGACACTGCAGGGATGTAAGGGAAACAGTCCAGGTGCAAGGGGGCCACAAAACCTTGTAGAAACATTATCCCAATGGTTACGGGCTGATTCTGCTTGGAGCAGGGATCCCATTTGGAGCTCTGTGGGTTAAGCAGAAGCAAGACACCGCCAGGGTGTGGTGGATAAGCAGAAGCCACGCCAGCATCACCAGAGGAAAGACCCATGGGTCTAGCTGGCTGAACTTCCACAATTAGCATAAAATTTTCCAGACTATGCAAGGTACTGCCTAAACCCTGAATTCCTGTGTGAGTGAAACCCTGCATGAAGTTTCTGCGTTGGGCACAAGCCTGAGTTTTGACCATTGAAATGCTAATGGCTAGAGGTGATTCAGCTTAATCATAGCTCTTTTAAGCAAGTACTAACTACCACAGACACTGGAACCGCTGTGCTTTTGGAGCTGAAAATGCATGTGTAAACACCAGAATGACTCAAGGCCAATAAGTCTACTTTTGTACTGAAATGCAAATTTTTTTTGAAGGTCCTTTTTTGTTTAAATCTGCCAAAATGCTCTTTTTTTCTTTCAACATGAAACATATTTTAATGCAGTTATAGACACGCCATCATATCCCTCCCTGAGGTTGCCAAATTATGTTAAATACACGGTCAGAAAAAGAGAGGCCTGTAAGGCCACAGTCAGTAATACAATAAATATCTTTTCAACACAAAGATGAAAACAGCACTTTGATGGGACACAAATGACCCCATTACTGTATGGGCATACATCCATATTTTGTGATTTTTCCTTCCCACTGTGAAGGGTAGAAAAGAGGTAAAGAAAACAAATCAGGTTCACTAAAGCAGTGTCACAATATTGTAGTAATTACTGATATGTTGTTATTCAAGTGGATTGAAAGCCAGAGCGAACTGAAGGCTGGTCAGCGTTACAGTGCTTACAACCCAGGACACCACAATTCCTTATTCTTCCTTATGCTTCATTCGTTGCATTGGGAAAGTAACACCAGACCAGGTTTCTAAAGATACACTCATGCCTGCTGCAACAGCAGGTGTTAGGCATTTGTCTGATCTTATTGCAGAAACTACTTCTATAGTCAATATTGAGAAACAGGTACTTCCAAAAGGCCCATCTGCCTTAGGAAGGGAGGGATCTTTTTTGATGGAAGAGCATTTCTTACAGCAAACAGTTCTGCTGAACAACTTGCTCAGGTTGGACACCAACATTTCAGACAGCTATAGACAAATCCCAGCTCAACTGTGAACAGTATAGCATGCCTCAGAAGACCAGGGTAAGGACAAATACCTCAAATACCATGAGGTACTCAGTTGCTATGTAAAGAGATTGTAGGGCAGATATTTATGATAGAAGGAAGACATTGCAGTACTGAATGCTAAATGTCACATCTGCCATTTGTCACGAATGGGCTTATTCAGCCTTGGTAATGTTAGACAGATTTGCCGTCAGGTTATCAATACAGATACCAATAAGCTGGAAAAAGACTTAGGTCACAGTGACACAGCCACAGCAAGCCCTCTATCTGGATGCACACCAGAACCGGTACCAGACCTCCTCTGCCCAAACACAGACATCCCTCTTCCTCTTTCACTGGGAATTTGAACTCTTACAAGGAAAAACAACTCTGACCTTTGTGTCAGACAAGGACTGTTCTTGCTAAGACAGCCCAGGCAGATTCATGTACTGATACTACCTTTAACTGCAGAGCAGTTTGCAATTTTTCCATACATGCTTTGCACAGATCCAAGAACTCCAGGAGAAATGCTTTGCTCGTTTGTTTTCACATCACCAACCTTTGTAATGACAACTCTGAAACCCACAGAGCTACCCACTCATGCAGTCATGGCTGGAAAAAGGCTAACAGATATTTTCATAACAAGACCATAACATGTGAGTGGAAGCGTGCTTTCCCATCTCTGCTTGAACTGAAGTTTGGGGAGTGGTAATTGAGACATGTGACAAAGGAAGCCATTGAGAGTGAAAGCCAGCCCTTTCCCACTGTAGCATAGCTCTTTTTCACTGCAGCCTTCCAGATTTCTTCAGGATTTAGTTCCATGCATAATTAGAGGTGGAATAAAACCATAAAAACTTAAGAAAAATATCCAAGAGCACTCAGCATGGCATTCACTCCAAGGACCCTCTTGCAATTTATGCAGTGACTGTTCTTCCTGTGATATACATGAGCAGCCCTTGGAGGGGACTGGGAGCCAGGGTCATCTCATCTCCAAACTACGATTTTCCTCCCTCTTTCTCAAACTTGAATCTTTAATTCCTCCATCTAAAACAGAACAGCTAAAGGGAGATGTGACAGATGCGCTCAAGGCCCCTTAACCACACCAGCAACAGTTGGGTACAGGTTCCAAAGGAGGCGAAGGCCTCAGTCATAGCTGGGCCAAGAGCTCCTTTAGGAAACCCACAAAGGAGCAGAGCGACACAGTGAACACCAATAAATTGTGGGTACAAGGATCTCATGCATACCTCTCTCATTATATGCAATTTGGCTACAAGACAATCACTTCATCCCATAAATAGGACAGTCCAAGTGAGCCTCCTTTGAGCTCTCCCTGCAAGACAGTGTGGCTGCATGGTGGTCATCTCCGCTTGAGCTGGGATGCCTCTCAAGGTTGCTCCTTGAAGCAATGATATCTTTTACCAAAGACAGATCACTGGATAAGCCCAGTTTGAAGCCTGCCTGGATGGCAGCTGGACTGTACACCACGCAACTCTCCCCTTCAGCAGGGACACCTCTCAACGTTAAGAGATATAAGTTGTTTAGCTTAAATAAGTAAGTTTTAAATAGAGTGAATCACTTAGAGTTACAATGTTGTGTGATTTAGTATGCTGTTTGCTTAGCTTTACTTCCTTAGCATGAGTAGCTAGATTTGCTGAAGTCTTAGGCCACAAGCTGTAAATTTCCACCTCAATTTACTGAGCGTGTACCTACTTAGTCAAAATGGGACCTCTAGAGCCAGCATAAATCAGAAGAGAGGGAGGCTTCAAGACTACAGCCATCAACAGCAGCTGCACCTTGACATGATAACAGCCTGTCTGAATACAGTGAAGGAACCCTACGAGGAAGAAGATGACCCCAGACCCAAATATTACCACTGGACCGTAACATCACATGAGGGGCGGGTGAATGGTCTGTAGGGTATAATGGCCCAGGGATTTCTTTGTTCACGTCACACACACTACCAACACCCCTGCTCCCGAGACATGAGCTGACCGTGCTGCCATACCGTTATATTAAATTATTATTTTAGTATAAAATCCAATGCCTGAGAGCTTGCTTCGGGATACGTCAGGTCTGAGTTTCAGAGTGAACTACCACTGGCTACCCAGACAGAAGGTAAGTGAAGTGGGAATATGTACAATGAAACTTTGAAATCTTGGCTAAGTTATACAGAGAATTGGGCATGCACATATAATCGTTTAGCTATGAACACATAACCCTTTAGACATAAACTGTTGACCAAGTCTGGGACTAAGTTTGGATCCAGCTGCACCTAGACGCCTCTCCGAGAAGGAGTTTGGAAAGCAAGGGTGTCCATCCTGAACCTCACGACTCAACAGGAAGGCCTCCCTTACCCTTCTGCACCTCCAGTCCTTGTGTAAATAATCCTAACTCTATTCCAACCCAATTCTCACTTGCATGCTTCCTCTATGTAGTAAGTAATAGAGTGAACCTTGCCATCAAACTCTGTTAAGTTGCACTTTTATCGAAACGCTCACCCGTGACAAATTGGCAGGATTGGCAGGACCATAAATCAGCATTCACGCCAGGAGGTAGTGAGTTACAGCCCATCTACCGCAGCTCAGTGGGTTGGCTGCTCCATAGGGAAAGAGGGACCTCTTCAAATGGAAGGAACTGAGCTTACGCATCAGCTCTAAATGCCACTGTCCTTGATGATTTGACTCTAAAGAATATAAGGACAAGTTATCAGGGAGAGGTAATAACTTTCATTAGCTTGATACAGAGAAGCAGGCAAGTTTGCAAACACATTACAGGCTCCAGCTGTAGCACTTTGGTCTAATAAAAGATATTACCTCCACCTACGAACCTTAGTTTTCCTCTGTCTCTTAGGCAGTCTTTGCCACCAAAATCTACTACTATTGCAACTTCACAAGAAAACAGCAGCGATCTGGGTTGGCTCATACATTAGAGAAAACAACTTTTTTCCCGAAGTAGCTATGACCAGCACAGACAAGGCAATAGGTAGTCTTCAGTAGGAGGGAGGGAGGAAGAAAGGAGAAGAGGTGATCACATAGAGGTAGCCCTAACGCAGGTAACAGCTCAAATATGGGCTAAGCAGGACATGCCACTACAGTTTCAGCTCAGAACATGACCTGCGTTTGGATTACAAAGGTACTTAGGTATCCGAAAGTACACTTCGCTGTCTAATTTGATTCCAAAAGAAAATAAGTGGATTAGGGGTTAGATTTTTGTAAGGGATTTACTTTCCTAAAGGGACAGAAAAGTACTCAGTGGGAGAGTATTACAACTCAATTAGGATTATAACAGAGAGCTTATATTTGTTTTTCATATTCACATAATTCATAAGTGGCTGAAGGAATTTTGTACAAATAATCAAATTCTAGCAAGCCTAAAAACATTTGGTTTCTTTTGATAGAGATAACTGTATGAAACTTCAGGCTCAAAAAAATTCAGAACGTTACCAGCAGGAAAAAAAAATAGATTCAGGAAGAAGTTCTGCTGCAACAATTACCCTAACTGTTGGGGTTTTTTATGAAATATTGGCATTTCTCTCAAGGCATTTTCCCTGAAATTCTAAAACATCCAAAATAATGACTATTAACTTTCTTTTTTATTTTTTCCTATTACAAATATCTCAAAAGAACCGCAGCTTCTGGTCCTTTTTTGCCCTCCCCACTGATGAATATTTTGCTATGTTAATCCACAGTGAAGATAACCTGTCTTGGTTCTCCAATCTTTGTTACACGCTGAAAAAAACTGTAGTGAAATGTAACCGGATATTACCACAGCTGATTTTGGAAGGAAGAATTATGTGCGTAATCCTGCCCCTTTTCATGAAATTCTAAGTTATCTATATTTCTGAACAATTGCCAGAAATAAATTCTACATATGATATTATTTTATTCTTTGGCTCTTTATACATTTTCCACAAAAAACATCCACCTATATGGAAAGGCAACATTTACCAAAATAGGTTCACGTGTCAAAAGCTTTAACTGTAATAACAGAGACCGAGGCACTCTTCTACAGATGTAGGAAAGTAAAACTCAGAATCAGGTTTTAAGATCTATCACACCTTCCTGATACTTGTATCTAAATCAAAACTATTACAGTCTAACCTTTTATTTCTTAATGAAACACAGATTAATTGGGAGTGAGTTAGCTAACAGAGGCTCGAGCCAGGGCTTTGCCCCATGGCTGTTTAGAAACTGTTCAGTCTAGTTAAAAGCTTTCATTACACTGATTTCATATGTACGTTTCTTAAAAGCTGTAAAATTATGCTATACCCTTTTAAACAACGCCATTTTCACTGTGGAATGGCATAAAATTCCTCCCCTGAGGTAGCTATGTTATCTCATTGAATTTAAAAACAGTAAATTGAAAGTTATAAGAAAGGGGAAATGGTGGAAGAAATAGGTGGAAAGGCATTGAAGCTGTAGGAGTTCTGACAAATCATCTTGGCCTATAGTCCCAGTGGTGACGAAAAACTGTTTTGTGCATTTTATTGATTTTTTTACATGCAAGAACAAAAAATATATTGGAGGCAAAGTTGTAGAATATCATTAAATCAGTGGGCTTATTTTATTAATGTATATGAGCATGCAATGATGAAAAAGGAGTATTCTAATACACAGCTAGTGTGGGAAAACATGATAGTATTTATCCAGTCCTGCAGTCTGTTATGTGTACTCCATGCATGTGAGTAATCACTCCATGGTGTAACACAATATTCTAAGGTACTTGTCCCATACTTGGAATTACAAACACTGTTTTTAACTCCTTTAATGGATAAGTCTAGTGACCTACATTTACAGTACATTACATCAAATCCAACAGACTACTGTCCATATTTTGGTCTTGGAATGAAGCATTCAACTGTGTGTGCCTTCTACTTTGTCCCCTTACGAATCAGATAAATGACTTTGTGTTAATTAAACATGGAAAATACACTTTACCAAGGCATATTCTTTAACAGAAACTGAACTTCACTGCCATTCATCCCCCAGGCAGTATTTGAAGCCAGCAGAAGAAACCTAATGCATACAATTCTCCTGATAAGAAGAGTGAAAATTAGAAACATGGAAGTTTACTTAAGTAGATTCAAGTATCCCTAGAAACAGGTAACTAAAGCCAGGCAAACTTTGCATGCTTCAGTTCACAGTAGATTCATAAACGAAACTCTGTTTTTCTGTTCACAGGGTTTGGACTCTTGCCTGAAGAGCCAAGGTAGACTAATTTAAATCTCTGAATTAAAAATTCACCTGTAAGACAATGAGAGGCTGTTGTGATGGGATGCAGGACAGAGCAGATGCAAACAACAGCCCAGGTTTAACTGAAAGATGCAGATATGCCTCTCAAGTCACCTTGTGTACAGATTTTCTACCTGTCTTTAAAGGTTCCGCAAAAGGATACATATGCATTTGGAGAACAAGATCTTATAATATCATCACAAAGGCTGATTTGTGTGCATAGATGAGATGTTGTCCGTGGTTTGACTTTCATAGCTAAATCCAAGCTTATCTGCAACTTCTATATGCTAGATCAATATTGGCTGTTTCGTATTTTCTGAAATTTTGACTTGGGCACAAAATCCAACAAGAAAGAACAAAAATACTCTGTTTTCATTTATTCTCATTTTGCTTCCAGAGGGAGAAGAAATCTCACAGGTAGACTCTATTAGTCTGCTTTCATAGCAATGCCATTAGTAAAATGTCATTTTGATTTGAACCAACTACAACCTACTTGTGAGAAAAAATCCCATGCTGCATACACTATATATCAGACAATTTCTCACTAGCTGGTAAACTGTGTAATGGTGTTTATATATAAGCATAGCTTAATTAGCTACACAATGAGAAGTGCAATGAAAATGCAGAAGGGGGTTAGGAAGGGCTGAGCTGCAGGAGGAAACTGGATCTTGACACATCTTGGGAATACTGAAGTTTGTGTAATAAGGTCAAATTCTCACCTCACACTGATAAATAGACCATTACATAAATAAAAGATTATGTTGTGTGGTCCTCCTAGGCAGACTTGTAAGTTCACTGAAGAAGACAATGATGAATAGTTCCTCAAACAGCACTGAATTAGCAGCAATGCTCTGCAGAGAGGTAGTTCAGATTTGCAGTTTAGCTGGCATTGCAGAAAAAACCCCACCAACCTTTTAAGTCACTGTGGTGGAAGAATGTTTTCATAGCAACATGTTTAGGTGTTGGCAAAGCCACCCCAAGGCACAAAATACTGTCTATGGCAAGCATGACGAAAAACAGTATCATCTTTTAGTTCAAACTAGCAGTTTCTAGCACGTGCTGAATGTGGGGGGAGCAGTTCGCTTACAAGTGAAGACCCTGCCTGCCTAAAACTGCAGCTCCTGGAGGAGAAGATTATGCAGCTTTGCTGTTACCTGACAATCCACTGGCTGCTCTGGCTGTAGAAGCAAGTGTGCTCGCCTGTGCTACTACCCCGACCCCGCAAGCTCTTATAGATCTCCCTTAAGAAATCCATTAGCTGCTCCACAGAGATAAAGCGGTCTTTCGAGTTCTCCAGTATCCTATGAAAAGTATCATAAACTCTTCAGCAATTACATCTGGTACTTGGAAGAAATCAAACAAAATCTGAAATTCAGTTGCATATTTGCTAACTAATTGAACTATACGGGCAGGACGTAGCCTTTCCTTGGATGCATTTTCTTTCTGCATGGAGATCTCATATAAACGGAGATGCACTGGCTAAGATAAACATTTGCCTGAGATTTAATTCTTCGGCTCCTTAATTGGTCTTTTATCTGGTTCACTATTGTATATTTATTTATATAGCACATAGTAGTTGACTTCTAATTAGTTTAGAATCAGAACCAAGTTTCAAAATATTCAGGTACTTTTGCAGAGGAATCAGAAAGAAGTGCTAGCAAGGGCTAGATGTAAAAGAATGTCTATGCCCCAGATGCCTTTCCAAGCTGAATATTTAAAATTTTTTCCATTACTCCTCTAAATCTCAAAAACACCAACAGACCACTGCTTTACTATAAGGCTCAAGAAGACTTAACAGAAATTATGCTATTACTGAAATAATGTTTGATAGTCACCTTATGTCAGTGCTAGCTTTCCAAGATCCTAACACATAACTGAGTAAACTTTTCTGAGTTACTTAAAAAAACCTCCACAACAACAACAACAAAACCAACAACAAATAAATACATACCAAAAAAGGCATAGTAACCCCATCTCATTCTGCTCCCCCAGTATGCCACATGCTAAACAGGAGCTGGCCCTCATCACGTAATGTGGATGCAGATTTGCACTTTACCAAAACACAGAAGGCCAAATTCCAACGCAGGATTTCATTCTAGCCTACTCTAACAGCTCCAAAAAGCTGCACAGTTGAGATCTGGATCAGATTCAAAACTTCCCCAAAATGTATGTGTTCACATCCTGATTTTTGATTCCAGCTCATCTCTAATTATAATTATTACACAGAATGTCAGATCTTAGGTTATGCTCTTTAAAGTTCTCCCTATAAACAATTAATTAGCTTGCTGCAGCCTTTCTATAAATAGCTTGTACATATAAATCATTCTCATCTGCTCAGACAAACAAAATCCCTGCTCTGTTTTTTTGCCTTCTGATTTTCCCTAGTGGACTGCAGCTGTTAGGCAGTCAGACACTCGTGTATGCTCTTCATATTCTGAGCTAAAAATGAGATTATAGGGCTAATTGACAAATTTTTTTGTACTGAATTAATGCTTGAGAAATCAGGTTTTCCCCAGAAAATGTCTGAAAGCAGCATTTCTATCAACTTAACTCCAATAGAGAGCTGCCTCCCATGCCAGCTGAAATGCTGTTCAGCCAAACAGCATGCATTCCTTGTTTCGAGGAATCATGCTATTATGGGACAGGATACATATGGTTGCCCAAATTAATTTTGCTGACAGGTCTTCCAAACTTATCCCATAGGTGCTGACAGGCAAGACTGGGCCAAAGCTTCCTCTAGCAAGCAGGGAACTCTCTCTCCCCTCCAGATATACTCTTTGCTTCCCTACTACAGGTTTTCATGACCATAGTAGAGCTGCCCAAGTAAAGTGTGTAGTTACTCCTCTGCCACGTTAGGACATAGTCCTGTGACTTCATTTACAGATGAATTGGATTTATACAAAGACATCTTTTGCCATGTGCAAATACGAGGAAAGCTGGTATAGGCAGGCTGCTGTAGCAATCAGACCAAAAATTGCAACAGTCACGAATATACAAAGGGAACCTGCATGTGAATATGCCATAAAGAGTTACCATAACCATTCCTCGTAGTCTGCATGCACCTACCTGCAACATATGCATACTAATCTTTGTCTCATCCCTCTGTTGAGGCTGAGTAAAGAGTATCGGTAAAGAACTTTGGAAGATTGTAAACCAACACAACAAAGCGTTATGATAGTTTTGAAACACTAATCTATATGTTTTGCCCCACAGTCTAGTATACAATCATCATTGCACCCAGCCAGAGAGAAGAAAGCAGGGTTATTGGACGTTTCAGTGTTTCACAGCATGCTGCTATCATAGTGGGAACGGCAATGCACCGAAGAGATTTCCCTTGTTTTAAAGCCTTCCAGCTCAGATGGGAATCGCTCCTGTTATATTGCTCAGACCCAGCAGACAGAGCCCAGGATGAGCAGAGCTTTCCCACGCTTGATGCAACTATGCTATTTCATGAGCCAAGTGATATGCCACTGAGCACACCACGGCATCTCTAAGGTCCGCAATCCCTTCGTGTATTTATTACTGCTTTTCAGACAGACCGCCATGAAGTCCGAGTGTGTGCGGAAACCATCTTTATCAACAGTGCTTTAGGCAGCCCCTTTGAGGTTGCTTGACTGTCCAGGACACAGTCTTGGGAGGGGCTGCATTCCGCTTTTGGCATGATTTGTTGAGGGTCCTTAGGCAAGTCCCTTTTTCCCCTGTGTCACCTGCATAAAGGACCTCAATACTAGCTCACACAAGACGTTCTGAGATAGGAGATAGATCCTATTATAATAGAATACACCGGTAGATACTAAGGATATCGTCCCACCTATTTTTATTCGGAAAAACATAGAATCATTAAAATCCATTACCTTTTATCCTTCCCTCTGAGAAGATTTTTGTATACATATTTTTACTGTTCATAGCTGTGAGGAACTAATAAGGTGAGTTTGAACCCAAAAAATTGTCACACGGCACTGAAACGTACTGTGAGCTATCAACAGGTACGCACCATATGGCAAAAACGTAGTTATGAGAAGATGCAACTCCAAACCATAAATACACTCACGTCAATGTGCTCTGATACAATTATATATAAACGCACAAGCAGGCTTGCTGGGATTTTTTCTAGTCTTGGCTTTTGTCACATAGGTAAAGTTTGTTCGCCTCAATGCCCATTAAAGGATAGAAGCTCGCTAAGTGCAAAGAGGTAGTTTTGGACTAGTCTGAGCAAACCAGCAGAGAGAGAAGGAGCAGGAGTCTCTGTAATCACTCACCTGGCTTAGCAATCCCTACTACCTCCTTGTTTCTTGCCTCTCCACATTCAGGTTCCTTGGAGCGGGAAAGCGCTTGGTTATATTTGCAAATTAATATGTCACAGCCATGTTCCTTGTACCTATTTTAAAAAATTGCAGTTGACTACCAAGCTGTCTAGCCACTTGAAGAATAGGTTTGGTTTTGTTCATTCACGTTACCAAGCCTATTTAATTTAAGGTTTACAAAAAGTAGACTTGATGACTCCCGCTTTGTTCTCTCTGGTATTCATCAAACCATTGCGAACAGTAGTGTAAAATGTTACCAAACTATGTCAAAAATAAACATACTATATTCGCTACATAATAACTAGGATGAAGGCCAACGGGGAATTTGATAGCCTTTTGATGTAGACTTTGGGACCAAGATCACATAAAGGACTTTAAAACCTGAAGCTCAACTCCGTTTTTCCTTAAAAACTTCAAGGAGAAAACCTCACTGATTGTTAGACTCTCATTCCAAAAAGTTTGAGGTTTTTAGCTATATAAGTTTTTAAAAAAAAAATTGCTGCAAATGAGTTGTTTCCAGTTTAATATAGGGGAAAAGAAATAAAGGAAAGCTGCATGGAAAATTAGGATATGAAACTTGGCAGAGTAAACTTTGAGGCACATTGCCAAAAAAAAAAATCCACGAGAGAGAGCATTTCTGAAATACTAGTGACAGACCAGGCAGCGAGGTGGTCCTNAGACTCTCATTCCAAAAAGTTTGGGGTTTTTAGCTATATAAGTTTTTAAAAAAAAAAATTGCTGCAAATGAGTTGTTTCCAGTTTAATATAGGGGAAAAGAAATAAAGGAAAGCTGCATGGAAAATTAGGATATGAAACTTGGCAGAGTAAACTTTGAGGCACATTGCCAAAAAAAAAAATCCACGAGAGAGAGCATTTCTGAAATACTAGTGACAGACCAGGCAGCGAGGTGGTCCTCTGTTTCCAGTTTATGCGAACAGAGATGACACCTGGATATCACTGGTAAGGCACTGACAGGAAGACAGGATTTTCAAAAGCACTGAAAATTGGTCTTATTGCTCCCAATGCAACCCATTATCATACCGAAGCTGGATCAGCATTGGGTACTTTGCAACGATAATAAGCTCTGTTGAAAATACAGATTTCATTAAAGTCAATAGTTTTGGGAAAATGAATGCATAGTAACACTTTGATCTTATTTTAATAGAATTTTGCCATCTCTATTCACCCACTCTCCTGGGCTAACTTAATTTTTTTAAACAAGTGAAAGGGACTGAGTTTTATTCAGGACATCTGTGTCACAAAAACCAAGCAAGTGTTTTTTGAATCCATGAAAATGGTAACAAGGATGGGTTAATTACTGATACTGGTTTCTTAAGTACATATATTAGCTTTGTGTTTCAAGCAGCTTTATTGCTTTCAGACATTACTGTTCATCTCCCTCAACACTTCAGTTGTCCCTGACATGCAAGTTTTTCTTCCGCTTTGTCAAAGTAGTTATCTTTCGACATTTTACATTTTTGTATTTTATGAAGGCCCCCAAGGCAGTAATCTTGTGAACTAAAAAATTGTCATTATTCTGTAGGTGAAAATCTTTTGGTTCGCTATTTCATATCACTCAATAACATGAAACACCAACTTGTCTTGTTTACTTTTAGCCCCTTTTACTTCAATTATTCAAATGGTTTAAAGACTTGTGCAATAAAGACTCATAAAGTCTCAATTATTCTTCATATATCTATACTAAACTGATTTAACCAACAATTTACCTTGATTCATTATAAGTACCATTGTATCTGGTTACATTTGCTCTTGGAATTTATTGCTCTTCTTTCATCCACGCTTCTGACCAATACTAATCTACTCCGGTTTTCATTTTCTAGGCATCCCACATAGTTCAGAACCTTATTGATATTCTGGATTCATATGTTCTAATTTATTTGAGTTTCTCCTGACTATCACTGCAGACAAAGGCAGCTTTATTGCAGAACAACACTAATTGGAAATGAAAAAGTGCTACTTTGTTAGATTGTATTATGAATTCCCCTCTCTCTCTCCCCAAAGCAAAGTTGTTCTATTATGTAGTTTGGATTACATACCCCAGACTAAAACTTGCGCATATTTGAGCCACACCGAGCAACAGCACAAATCCCAAGCAGAGACCAGAAAAGCCACAATTAGCAGCTGTTGAATTTGTATCAGCTGGTAACTGAGGCAAACCACATCGTTGCCAAGCATGGTTTCTCTTTCAGTGCAGCCACAAAGATCTGAATTAAACAAGACCAATTTTTTTTTTCCAATTAGCAATGAGGACAATGCAATGGGCAACCATTCTAGGCATTTTTCTGGGGGGCCATCACATGGAAAGAAACACGCGAACACACAAAGCAGGCAGCTTGCCATGGCAGTGTAGGATTTCCAGTAACTGAGACATTGATTACAAGACACAAAAAAAAGTTGTTTTATTTTTTTTAATCCATTAGGCCCCTGCATAGGAGAAAACAGGAGAAGATTGGGTCAGTGAATCAATCCTCTGCTCTAGCAGAAAAACCACGTGGCTGAGCAGGGGAGGTCTCCACACATCCATCTTCCATGCTATTAGAAATGAAATTGGGATTAAATCCATTCTCCTGCCCTCACGCTCTGCTTGTGCAGAGTCTGAAGTCTGTCATTAATGCAGCCTTGCTGGGGGAGTGGGGAGGAAGTCTTTAATTTTTTACCAGCAGACCACAGTAGAACACCGAGCTTCTAGTGAAACATTTATCAATCAATTTTTACTTTTAATTAAAAATATTGTATAACATTAAATTATTTCTTTAAAAGCTCAACAGTAACGCACAAGTCATTACTTTAAAACATATCTCTCTATAGATTCTTTTTTTCTAAAATACGGGTTTAGGAAAAAAAATCATTTTCTTTGTTTTCTCCATTACGAGGAAAAATTCCCATCTAGCTCTAATTGATGTTTATCTTCATTCATCTCTTATCACCACCAACCTCGAGGCAAATCATGCTCCAGCTGAAGTGGTTTCTATAGGGTGATATATCAGTACACCACACCGGGGATTTGGCTGAGTACGTACAGCACCAATCCAATGAGGTACTCCTGCTCTATTACATCTTGCTAACTTAACAACTAATAAAGAAACAGTAAATGTAAATGAGATATCCAGCTAACATAATTTGGGAATCAACAGTCATTCATAACTTCTCCATTTGTTCTGGATTTTTTTGCAATTCTTCAATTATTTTTTTTTCTTTTTCTTCTAGATCCTCATCCTACCAAATAAAATCATAATGAGCACTTGGATTGTCCTTGCAGTACTAAAGATCTACTTGGAAGACCTGGGAGGACATTTTCTTCTTACCTGTCCATACAATGCTTAGCATTGTTGTGACAAGATTAAATAGTTAGCAACACAATAAAATGTGAAAATGAACTATAATAGCATTACTGCTATTGGTGCTCCCTTCGCTCATCATCTGTATTGCATTTTTTCAACTGCATAGTCATCCATTTCTATTAATAAAGGTAAATCTAGAAACCAATACGTTCATCCATATTAAAATCCTTCATTTGTAAACAGGTTTATTTTCTCTGCAGTAGTTTTTTCCTCTACTGTATTCCTAAATATTTTTCCAATATTAAAAATATTTTCCATAGAAATGGTTTGACGTTTTCTTTGCTATGTACTAAATCAAGAGATCTAAAACGCAAAGAATTCTTTAATGACTGTTTATGTCTGAGGGAACCTAGTGTTAAAGTGCAATTTTTCAAATAAGCAACATGCTGACGCTCAGAAAAGTGATACAGATTATTTTAGATAGGAGTAACTGAGCTGGGTAATTCATCTAACCTACCTGACCTGACAACTCCTTTCATTATTTTAGAACAGTAATTGAGATGTCAGAATGGGTGATGATGATGACATAAGATGACAATATTGGTCCACTTCAACTAGCCGTCAAGTCTATTTCAATGAGCGATGCTACAGGCTCAGAGCCTCGCCACAGACAAGGTCCAAAACAGTTCTCTTCTCCCGCCCTTCTTCTCAGAGGATGAGACAACTCCAGGGGTTAATGTATGACTTAACTTGAACTCCTCTTCTTGTTGTCATAAGCAATGACATGCCCCAGGAACAGCCCTGAGATTGGCTAAGGGCCATATGCCACCACCCACCCTTTCCTGTCCCCTTACTTGTTTCAGTGGTGAGAGGACTGCTGGCTCACTTCTCCTCTTCTATCAGCTCTTTTCCCTTCATAGACTGGGCCACCTACACCTGTGAACAACCAGAGACATGGAAGCAAGGGTCTTCCTATTCCCTTAAACCCACCTGCATATCAAGGGGAGAAAAGCACAAGCCTTCAGGCCGTATTTTAGGTTATCTTCCTCCTTCTTCACTGCCTGCACATGCTAGGCTTATGGTTCTGCAGCTTCCTTAAAACAGCTGAGAAGGGACACCTCTGCTTTATATACCTCAAGTCCACCCTTCCCAATGACCACCTTGGCAGCCTTCATAAGCTAAAAATCCAGTTAGACAGAGAGAGTTTCGTCCTCCTCCTTTGTCTAACCAAATACTTGCTTCCATTCCAATGAGCGCCTCCTCCTTGCGTTAGTAGTTTTCTCTCCTAGGCTCACTTCTTGTTGCAAAATCATCTCCTGCGTTTTCAGGCAGAGAACCACATTGAGGGCTACAACCAAAATGATGCTCAGAGCATATAACAGGACCTGTAGTTTAACACAGGGATGTATAAATAATGTACGATAGGAAACAGAATTAAAGCAGGAAGTAGAAACGCACCAACCAACCAGTCGGTGTACGGAACTGAAAAGCAGGGGGAAAAGCAATAGCTGTAGATAACACACTGTGTGCTGGAGGGCCCTACAGAGATTTCAAAGACAGTTTTAGAAAAAAAAAGGACACTTCAACATCTCTAGATCTAAGACACTCGCAAAGATTTTTTCACCAAGCAAAGCCTAAAAAGAAGCACTTGAGCATGAAAATGAAACTATCTATTTAGCATTGCTGTTCTAGAGAAGTCAAGTAACTCCGGAATCTCACATTCTCCTCCAGAGCATCACGAAGCTGTGGAAATGAGAAAGTTTAGAGCAAGAGTTGCAACTGATATAAAAATATTATGGAGGTAATGGGGATGGATCTACTATAGATATCTGCTGTGGAGAAGCCAGCTGATCTGCCCCAGCTTACTGTAAATTCTTTGCCATGCCACAGAGGAAACACGCAGCCACAGATATTCAGAATAAACAACATTCAATGCTGAAAAGTTTATTTCAAAGAGAAGAAACTGAGATCTGATGTTTCTGTAGCTATAAACACCTTTAATTAGAAAGCTTATTTCACTTACTGCATATTCAGAGAACTACACGCTGGCTTCAAGCAGTCTCATTTTCCAATATCATAAGACAGTAGGAGCTACACATAAAATGACAAAAAAAAATATCACTACGTTTTGCTAGAACAAGAATTGCACTCTTCACAGCAAGGTGTGATTCTAGAAATATTTCCCTGCAGAGGGGTTTGGGTGCTAAAGGGAAGTAAAAAGTTACTGGCAGCAAACTCAGGCTATTCTCTTTGTCACCAGAAGTCCAGGAGCCTGGACTGATGTGAAGTAGCAGAGCTCCAGCAAAGCCAAAGACCATTCACTGGTGGTAACAGCAGATGCTTCAATGGGCAGCGGCTCTGGGTTACTGAACCCAGTGACTGGTTGGGAGGCAGATAAGCCTAAGTGTGTCCGTCTACTTCTAGAGTTAGTGGGATAGAGTGATTCCTTCCAGTAACATGTAAGTGGCATCAAGATTCATGAAATAAGTAATAGAATTTTGTGATTAATAATTCTGATCACATATCGAACCGCCTGACTCCTCCCTGCTTTTCCCTCACTAGAATGTAGGTTAATTTATACGAGGAACTTTCTGCTCAAATTCCCTAAGGAAATGAGCAAATAAGAAAATCACATTAGATACATTGACTGTCTGCAGATTTTCTTTTACCCCATTACAAAATAATTCATTCCACTGGCCACAGAATTGCTCCTTATTCCAGAACACCCAACCCATCTAACACGACCTCCACTTCAGAGAGGTTTCATTGATAAGTTTCTGTTTGCATCCTTTTTTAAGGCAGGAACATGTAGAGAACACTCATCTTCACTCCCTTGAGGCCTGAGTTCCAAAATTACGTCATGACCATCACTATTTAGCTCTGAATGAGGTGAAGGTGACTAGAGATATATGCCACTGAAATGCACATCCAAATCATATCGAGTCAATAGAGGAAGATTACTTTTATGAAGTCCCATTATGAAGTCATGATGATTTAAAAAAAAAAAACAAAACCAAACTCAAAAAACCCAAAAAGCTCCCCCCCCTCCAATCCCAAAACCAAAACAACCCAACCCAAACCACCAACACACATACACACATAAGTCTATGTTTACAGGTCTCTAATGTATTAGGCTAAATGGGGGAGGGTGATGTCTTGTTTTTCTTATAATTTGGAGAAAGAAAAAAAGAATCTTACACTATCACTTGATTTCTACCATATGGGTTAAATATTTGAATCACTCATTGCTGGAATGGCTCTCTGAAAAGAACACCAAGTTCTTCAACTTTGACAGGCAACGTCAGTGATTGGCAGTGATTGTCTGGGAAGACTATAAAACCCCAACAATAAACCTTTCACTTAACACACAGTTTCACATTGGCTGTATTGTCACAAAGCTCTTTCCCTTCATCAGGGTGATGCCAGGTATATTCACTGTCTCCCCAGAAGCTTTAGATAATAACACGAAGGAAAAGATGAGTACTTAATCTATTCTTCGCTCAGGCAATTTTCAGCCCTAACTTCTCTGTACTGAGATCCTCTCACAGCTGACTTCCAGGCTGACACAGCTGATTTGCACTGATTAAAGCACTGGTTTCTTATCGGTTTCTTTCTGTGAAGATGACGCACCAATGTTCCTGGCTTAAACCAGACCTTTGGAGTTTTGAACAAAAATCCCTATTCCCATCCAATCCACTTTTGTCTTGATTACAGAATAAAACGCGTGTTGCTGGAATGTGCAGTAAGATGTCCATAAAAGAGGAATGAGGACATGTAATTACCTGGTATAATTTCTGAATGTTGGGAAATCAGAGTCGACCACACAATATCAATTCCATTTGGTGAGAATTTTCAATATAACCACAACAAAATGTGGAAAATATTTTCCAGATGTTTCCAAAATATTTTCCCCATGTTTTCTGTTTTGCATTCGAACAAAAAAAAAAAAAACCAACAAAACATTTCAAAACCAGGTAAAATTTCCACTTTCTGTAAAAAATCAGAGTTTTTCCATTTGAAAGAGGATGCAAGAGTGTTTCAGCTGTTATGAACCACATGGAAAATTCAAGCCCCTGTTTCTCATCCCAGATCAGTGATGCAAACCCCCTTTTACTACTTCGATCCTCATCCCTTCTCATCGGGTCATGGAAAAACTTAAGTCTCAATAAAACGTTATAGCTTCACAGAAAGCATATTTGGCAAATGGAAGTTCTCTGGTTTAGCCAGCACTAGTAAAACCTATTCTTCCACTCTTCCAGAAATTTGAAGAAATTGTTCTGATAAAAAATGAATAATGAATGTGAGTAAGCAGAGTTACCTGTGTGTAGAAGCGGAGTTACCTGTGTGTAGAAGCAACACTGGGCTAAATTCTTCCCTGTAACTGTTTGTTGCTGCCATAATCCTGTCTTAAGTACAAATGACTGCACTGCTTTCAAAGAACTTGCTATAAATGCTGTTTGCTGGAGGAGAAGATAAGTGCTAACAGCTATAATTCAAAGGCAACAAAAGCTGCACACATTCCCTAGCAACACAACAAACATGAGACAGACCTTCACTTACAACAACAACAGATAGCTGGAATAGTTCAAATTGTTTATTCCTCCAAGAGCAGAAAGAAGGGAAAAAGTACCTGGTAGCTCTTCAATGAAACAGGTTGAGCAATTAAGTTATGGAGCGCCTTTTTTTCTTACTGTGTTGTTAGGCTGCGGACAATGGATTGTACAGAAAAAAATTTTTGCAGCTTAGTGAGCATTATAACAGGGCACTTAAAGAGGGGTGTGTGACACATGAAGTCACGTGCTCTACGCAGCTACAATGAGTCCTGCGTCCAGCTTGGAGCATCACATCTTAGCAAATATGCAGAGCACTTTGGAAGGATGCCAGCACAGAGCAGTGAGGATGAACTTGAATGTGGAAATTTTGCCCCTTGAGGCAAGACAGGAAGAATTGAAAATTCAATAAGTTGATTAAAAATCACAGTTGGAAAATCNTAGCAAATATGCAGACCAGTTTGGAAGGATGCCAGCACAGAGCAGTGAGGATGAACTTGAATGTGGAAATTTTGCCCCTTGAGGCAAGACAGGAAGAATTGAAAATTCAATAAGTTGATTAAAAATCACAGTTGGAAAATCCTGGGAAAAGAAGGCCTGAGCAATAGTTTTATCTTGATTCTGTCTGTCATTGACCCAAGCCACTGCCTGAGTATACTCAGCAGTCTGGAAGACAAAATTGTTGAAAATGCATGAGAGGGTTTTATCCCTGTAGATCTGAATTTTGCCAGCCTTGACAGTGAAGTTTTCCTCTCGACATCTATCTCGGTGGATCAGAGGATTCACATTTTAAAGCTTTTTGCCTTCTGAGTAATATGCTATGTAAAGCAGGCAACAATAGACCATTCCTTTAAATTTGTGAACCTGAGACTTCCAGAGTTCCACTAGATGTGTGGTCCTCTTCCTCAAACTCAGCGTCTTAGACACATCCCTGCAGAAATGCATTTAAGTTTCGTTAAATTAGTCACAAGTTCCACAAGACTGAATGGATTTAAACATACTCTGCTGAAATGAATACTAAAAGAAAAACTCCCTTTATGTATGGAGTGCACAGAAGTGATAGTATAAACATTTATTCTAAAAGGCCAACAGAATGGAATGTGACATCTTTTAGATAGGTATCTTGTATTGCATTGCACTATATCTACAAGAAATGGCAGAGTTTTACATGCTGTATTTTAGGGCTGCATTCAACAACTTAGAATATATAGCAGATCAAAGATATCTTATTGACTTGAATTTGCCACAGTTAAGAGGAAGAGTGCAAAAATTCACAAGAGCAAGAAGGAGAAACATGGGACTAAGTCAAAGGAATCTGAAATCTTGTGCAGAATTTTATTCAAGCCACAAAATATATTAGTTTACCATGGTTACTTGCATACATAAGGGATTGTTAAAGCAATATTGCAAACGTGAGAAACTCCCCTCTCTGTCTCAATTCCCTTCCCATTTACAGTTGAGTAGCGCTTTCTCCCACGCATCCTTTTCAAGCACAGTGGCTGATGTTGCTGTGGCCGGGGAGGCCCTTGTTCTCTTGTTCAGTTCCTCTCTGCACTTCACTGAGGGTCTTACATTTAAAGCAATTCCTTAAAACAGAGTTAAATTTGCTGAAAACAGGAGCAGTAAGGTGATGAAAAAACCCCCCATTTTTCAAGCTTAGACATCCAAGCCAAATCTCAGCTGTAGCAGTCTTTCACCTTTTATAGCTTAAGGATAATTTCCACCTCACTTAGGAACTACGCTTCTCAGAGCTCTCCCTGCCACATTCGTGCTGAGCCCTGTACCTCCTGGACTCCAACCAGAAGGCAGAAGGTTTACACTGAATATCACTATATATTATCCCAGAAAAGATTTTTCCTCAATTCTACCACTGATGATCAGGCAACTCTGAAGATAATCCTTGTCACAGTTTAGCCAAAACCAGTTACGAAACGTTGTGGAAAGTTCTTTTTAGTTGGTATATTACTGTGCATGTAAGCACATTATTATAAGTCTATTATAATTATTGACTTGAGGGACGATGGAGGAGTTGTTCTTCACATTAACCTTCCAATCTTGGGGTCTATACCAAAAAGTGCCTTGATTTATTTGTTGCTCCACCTCCGTATGGTTTCATAGACTTCAGCAGAACAAGGCTGATTATACTGCCCGGCACTGGTCCAACACATACAGGAAATATTGCTAAGGAATCACAGGTTTGGTCTATACTTTTTCCTCTTTGTAATTCACTAAAATGCTTTTTATGCTGATCTCTAATGCAGTGTTAAACCTACTGGAGCCAATAGATAATATTAAAATACAGGAGAGCTACTGTGGGCTTCCAGTTCACCATAATCCTGCTCCTGACTGTTAAAATTATCAAGAGGGCTGGGAGGAAAAGAAAACACTGTGGCAAAGACGGAAGGTGTCACACAGCATGCAATGGCTAGAGCGCAGAAGCACTGGCAGAGCTGGACTGGAAGGAATATCAGCAACTCCTCTGCACCTCTTGCTTAGAAGAGCTTGGCAGTTTTCAGCTATGATCTTTCCATAATCTGTAGCATTACTGAAATTTCACCAGAGGATATTTTGCTTTCCTTTCATTGCTGTCCTTTGTAGCACAGCTCAGAAAGTATAAATAATAAAGCAACATGGAAATCACATTGCCTCTCTGCCTCTGGAATGATTTAATCATACCTTTTTCTATTCAGCTTGTGAAACAGCTGATGCTCTGCTCTTATTTTCAGTCCCTTCATGGATTTTAAGTTACCTGTACTACTTACCTGTTTACAACAAAGTGTCAAACTAAAACATAATGTAGTGGCAGGTTTGGTAGCCCTTGTCAGTCTAAAGAGATTAAAAATAAAACAAACCCTGCCCCCAAAATATAAAAACAATCTGAGGTTTTTTGCACCCTCGAGGCCAATGTTTCAAATCTGAAATTCAGGCATTTGTACCAAAAGATGCACAAACTTTTTTTTGTATTTTAAAAAAGTTAGTTAGTATTTAACCTACTCAGTTAAGGAGATGGCACAACTCAAATACAGAATAATCCAAGCCAAGACGAAGATGGACGTTTTCGGCCTGAAAATAAGGGGCATCATCCACCACACAACCACTGAAGAAGCCCCATGCTGTTTCTGGCACTTCTGCCCTATGCAGGTGTGACCCGTACCCCCTGCTCCCAAACCCCTGGGAACGCCTGCCTCCTTAGTGTCGGGTGACAAAAGTCACACGCATTTAGAAAGACAGTCTCACTAATTTTTGCTGTCACACAAAACACTGAAGTGAGCATTTAAAATCTTGTAGAACAGTTCCTTTGTCTTTTTGGCTACAGCATTTGTTTATGTATAGGGTGTCCAAAGTGCTTCACACATGCAATTAAATATAATCTTCACTAACACTACATAGTACTCAATATAAACAAACAAGCAAACAAACAAACAAAAGCAAGAACTTACAATGCAGTAGGAAACATTCAATATAATAAATCGATTACAAAATTTTAATTCTAAGAGTGATTAGCAAAAGGTCTTGGAGAGCAGGATTAAGGAACCATTTCACAAATATTCGAGCACGATTAGCTTGGTGCCCTCCTTACAGGTGAACTGGTTTTACAAGACCATGTTCATGGTCTGTTGCATTAGGAAATAGACATGCAAAAAGTGAAACGAATAGGACTCAGAGATTCAACCTTTCTTTCTACTGATGTCTTTTATAACCCTTTTATGATGCAGAAGTATTTTCTTTGGAAATGGAGTGCCATATTAAATGGAAGCATATGGAATTTATAGTGAAACAGGTTATTACTAGTAGAAGTTATGAATCTATTGCATCTTGTTACTCCCAAAACCACCAGCTTACTTTTTGCTACAGTCATTTGCAGTAAGACAGTCAAAGCCATCTTGATAATTGACGTGCTGACCTGTCCTAGTTGCAATGACTCTGGTCTTTAAAATTTCACCATTATTTCCTCTACAGGGACTTAATTAGGAGATGTGCTCCATGGCACTCGTTCGACATTTCTGCATCTTCTAAGAATGACCTTTGATTTGTTGATTTTTGCTTGCTTAAACACATCCTGAAACACATTTTTCAAACTGAATTAATTTTCATTTGCGCTTTACCATTTATGTTAAAATGGGCCAGCGCTCTAACTTTCTTTGTAAAGACCGGCTTCTAAAAAAGAAACTTCTTAAAGTTTAAATCATTCAGTGCAATGTCTGTGAAACGTACATAACGATTGTTATTAAGAGTCATCATGTAGGGAAAAGTACTAAATACATAAACCCACAAGAATTCACAGTAATTCAAAATATAATTTTCTTCCTGGAGAATCGAGTTTTAGCTACTAACTGACCATCATAGCATTAATACTAATGTTTTTGTTGTACGTGACCTAAACTGTCGTTCAGAAAAACCCCAGGCAACTCACTTAAAACCTCAATTGCTCTCCTTAGATCAATATTCAAAAAGCAAAATCTAGTAGAAAAGAAAGCAGGCAGGGAGATAGAGCTTTGTTGTATGCTCTGCCTGAAAAGTGAGCTCATGGGGGTTTATTCACTCTAAAAATGGGTTTCGTAGCATCCTCCTTCACCAAAGGTGGAGATTTTCCCACTTGCTCAGCAGCCTGTGTGACAGGTTTCTTATCCCTGCAGTGCCTACATATTCCATACATCGTAGTGGAGAGCAGTAGTCAGCTGGGAAAACTCAAGCCTGAAGACTGTCCACCTATACTCTTCCACCACCTACCATGTTTCCTCTCAGCAATTAATGGAGCTGAAACGTTGCTCATGACAGAACGATCTTCACAAAACCCAGCTAACACTTCAGAGAACTCAAAACTTCACAAACATTTCCCTGGCTTTGCATTAACACGATGTCAGTAGAAGCTTTTATCTTCCATTCACATGCTCATCAGATGTTATGACTTAAGGGAGATTTTAGGAGTTGCTTCTTGGCAAGCAAAATACTCGCATTGCTTGGCAAGCACGCTATTACTTTTCTTAATACAAAGTGACTTCTAAAAGCCCTGGTCGGAGAGGCAGAGACAGCGATGTCTAGTGCCTAATCTTTTAGTACAGACTGTAAGGTTTCCTTTGCGTATGCACGTCTGTATCTCTGCGCCAGCAGAGACAAACAGAAATAGACACTTTCTCAGGCCAGAAAATCAACTCCTAATGCTATTGAGAGGACATGTGGACTAGCAAGTCCCTATAATTACACCCTCCGATTTCCCGAGCAGTGGCTGCTGCACTGGTTGCAGACAGCAAGGCAGTTGAAGTGTCACGTGTTAGAGATTTTAATGGAAACACAGAGTCCATCACTTACAACGCAGCACCTGCTTTGCCTCCAATGGTGTTCTGTGTTTGCAGGAGCAGACAATTGCACCTGCACATTTGCACATCTTCAGAGACTTACCAACCTCATTTACAGCTTCTCTCACACGGTTGCACTTCGCATTGGGCACAACTGCAAGCTCATTTAACTGAGACTAGAACTCTGTAACTTTAACTGCATCTGCCAAACAACTTCCCCTCCTTGCCAGTGGCCTTCTCCAGTGGCCCTTAGCACCCTGATCCTAACTGTGACCATCTGGATCAAGGGGTCTGACGTGTCAGCAGGCGACAGACATTTAACAAGATATTTTCTGGGCCTATAGTGTTATTCCCAAGAAGTAACTGGGTATGGATGCCAAAGCCCAAGCTAACAGGCAATGCCTGATGTGCAGCTGTTTGTGTCCCTATCACACGATGCCTGCAAGGAGATTCAAGATAGCTTGAGCCCTCATTGAACGAAGAAGGAAGAAGAGCTATCCCAGGTACGTAACGTACAGATGGAGAGTTCAGTTCAAGCTGTGAACACACTGGAAGGTCTCAACTTTACCCAGCCTGTGAAAATTTCATCACACAACCATAGCTTCAGTGTAAGTTTATAGTAGTGGAGGAGTATCATTCTTGCACTTACCTTAGGCTAGCATTATTTCCATTATAAATGTATAAAGCATATGAGCAGTTTTCTCTTTACTTTGTATCCATTTGAAAAATAAAGTTGGCATTTTTGTTATTTTATGGATTTTTAAGAGCTAGAATGAGCAGTGTTTACAAGAACAGAATATAAAATCAATTCCATCTTGATTACATTTGACTTCAATGAGTACTAAGTGATGCTTCTTCCATTTAATCAGGGAATAGTGTTGTAGCTACACTATTAGCATTTTAATAAAAAATTCTCTCAAGATCCAACCAAAAAAGCAGCAGCACAGGCAAGTGCATAGAAATCAGGCATCTTTCAAGATGAACAGTAAGATTTGACTTGTTTAGATGTTATTTTGCTCTTAATTTTAAGACTTATTTAATAAATAGAACCAGGTTGAAAAATTGTGAGGTTTACACATTCCTTCAAAACAATTTAAAACCCCTCCATGTGCAGAGGTTTTCTGTCTTTCTTTGTGTGTTCACACCTATATATGTGTGTTTAGACCTATACAAGCACACAATTACACATGCACATCTCAACACATTTTGCTGCAGGCAGCAATGAATGTCCCTGAAGGACGGAATAAAATCCCTTAAAACAGCCTAATATTTTAGCTGCTAGAAGAGTAATACAGGGCATCATTACCCTCTAACATTAATAAAGGATGAAGTATGAATTCATAGAAGGTAGTGTCAGACTTATTTTACCTCACAACAAGCATAATATGATTTTTTTTTCCCCAGTGTCTAAAAATTCTAAAGTGGGCCAAAACTAATCTTGATACAATTCCAGTAGTTTTAATGGAATTGTGCTAGGGATGAACTTATAGAAGCAAGTAAAATTATGTCATTCTTTCATATTCTTTTAGTTGTATTCTGAACAGTCAAAAAGAAACAGCAGTGAGTGCACAAGCAGCAGTAAGCTTCAAAACGTGTCTTTCCTGAATTACCTTTTAAATTACAAAGTCACGTCAAAACTGAAATCTGGAAAATTTATATTACGTTCCTTTTTCTTAGCAATCTACAAGTTCACTAGCAAAGCATCCAAAATTTGTATTATGAGGAATACAATTCAGACTCTCTAAAAGAAGGGGAAAGAATTTCTGGTTGAAAAGAAAGTCCACAGAAACATAAGCAGCAGCAAGGGGCTGAGCAATGGATCTGTATAACGGGTGACTGCATGCTTCTTCACGCAATGGAGCTGAGATTTGGAAGGCCATTTAAGGGCTCTGAGAGCCCATTTCCATTACAATTTGCATTCGGTTCCCTTAGGTAGCTTGGAAAATTTCAGCGTAGGTGTATACATAAGCTACATTATTACTAAATCCTGAAACAGTTCAAGGAACATTAAATTTTATGTGCCATGTTCTCAGCTGATGCTACTCAACAAAGCCCCGCTGAGGTCATTAAAGTGCTGGCGATGGCTATCAGAGGATCTGGCCTGGAGCCTTCACCTGTTGCTCTTTTTTTCTCTAGTTTGTACACTTTGGATCAATAGCTTTCACTACCAATAATGATAAGTTGTAGATTCTTCACAACAACCGCAAATTAATTGGATGTTGCAAAAGTTCAATTGATTCACTCGCATGTCAAAGTGTTACTGATCTGCAGCTCTACAGTAGCGCTGCCAGTAGAAGTTGTTAACACTCAGCACTGCGGACTTCCTCCACAACAGAATTGCGAATACTGAAATCTCTTGAACCTTAATGGAATGGCAGTGAAAAGCTTGTGAGACTCCTTGTATTTCCACAGCTTGCTACCAGGTAAAGGATAACAGCCCCATNCTCAGCACGGCGGACTTCCTCCAGAACAGAATTGCGAATACTGAAATCTCTTGAACCTTAATGGAATGGCAGTGAAAAGCTTGTGAGACTCCTTGTATTTCCACAGCTTGCTACCAGGTAAAGGATAACAGCCCCATCAGCCTTACAGTTCTGGTGTGCCCTTCACACTGGTTGGAAAAAAGCTATATAGCGGTCCCTTCAGTGTGTAGTACTGCCACTGTTTTGTCTCCATGCCTTTACTCCAAAACTGGGCTGCAAATACCCCTGCTTCACTGGGAGCAGAGTTGTGGTAGCGTTCTAATCTTGTCCGCATCCCCAATGGATGCGGAGGCATGACTTTTTTGGAAGGCAGCAACCAAAAGCACAATCATTTACTGCAGATGGTGAGGAGGAAAGGTGGTGGGTAGCGTCTTTGAACTGCACCTTTTCATCGCTACAGAGTAAAGACAGAATATAGAATCATAGAATCATAGAATCATAGAATGGTAGGGGTTGGAAGGGACCTCTAGAGATCATCTAGTC
>VZSC01015851.1:29143-64906 GCA_013398225.1 Steatornis caripensis
TCAGGCACCTCTCCTGTTCTCCACGACTTTTCAAAGATGATGGAGAGTGGCCTAGCAATTACCTCCGCCAGCTCCCTCAGCACGCGTGTAGATCCCCATATGATCCCCAATACATGTTGACCTCACTCCCCACCCAGTTGCACCTCTCATCCCTGCACAATGGCTGGAAGAAATCTGTTCTGAAGATCTACATAGTGCACCAACAGCAGGGAGAGAGCGTGTGCCTACAAAAAGCCTAGTTAAAATGCACTTCAACTCAAAGGCAGTAGCATGCTGCTGAGGAAAGGAGTCAAAACAAGAAGTCAGAGCTGGGAGTTTCTTCTCAGTCTTAGCGGCTTCTTAGTCTGACAGCTGTGATTTAGTGGTTTTGTTACCCACAAAACATGAACAATTGTTACAGAAAACAAGCATTTTGCCTCGATGGATATTGAAACAAGGTGTAACATTCTGTGGTACAAATACTTCCTCATCGATACTGTCTTGGGAAAGTACGATTGCTTTGAAAAGATGTTTCTGGCATTAAAACTAGACAGCACCCTAGTCATCATTGTTTAACCCAACTATTTTTACATAAGCTTTGTTTCAGTGGCTAACAATTTCTGATTTTTCTCTGATTATGACGCCTTTAAAACAGTGAGATTTAATCTAATCAGCAAGTTCAAGCTCCAAACCTTGTATTTTTAATTAAACAACATAGAAAGCCTGTAAAAAAAAATTAGTCACTTCAGCACTAAAAGGAATTTTGGAGCAACTAAGTGTTCAAAAAAAAAAAAAATTAAGGCATTTAGTCATAAAACTGACCCATTTTTTTTTTAAACCTAAGTAACTTGTATAACTGCTAACTTTGAGCAATACAGAAGATCTCTTTCTGTCACAAGCTAGTATTAGGGATCAGAAGCTTCCTGATCTGAGGGCAGCTACCCTACCTCACAGCAGCTAAGGATCCAAACCAGGGTTAATACTGACCCTGACTTGTATGCAGCCCATAATGCTTTCAGTTATACTGCTTAAAGCTGACAGACATCTGGAGATGATTTTACAGCAGTGATAACATGGGATCAATCATTCCATTTCCCCTGCTCAGTTGTTCCCTGGAAATTCAGGAAACGGCATTAGAAGGAATCAAAAAAAGAAAAGAAATTTGCATTTGTGTTGATAGTACAAGCCACAAGCTAAGTGGCTGAGACACAGATGTATCCCCACATAGTGGATCACACAACAGATTCTGCTCAATGCCTATAGGCAGTAGCATTTATAGCGTTTCCTTTTTGCTTTAGCATATGGAACAGATTTTTTTTTTTTTTGCTCAACTTTTTGTATTACTACTACTCCTTCCTCCCTTTGTTTCATGTCCCTCTCTTCCCTTTGTATCTCACATGTAACCAAAGATAGAACTTCACTTTAGTCATTTCATTGGACACATCAAAGCCCGTAAAGAATCCCACATACTCCTTCTGGAAAGAATGGAACAGTGATTGTCACCTTCCTAGAAATGTCGGGGAATGCTGCAGAGAATTTCTGAGCCATAGTCACATCCCTCACCTCAAAGAGGTGTGACACATCCTTGGAGTATCTACAAGGAACCCTCTGGACAGCAGATATCCCTGCACGTCCCCAGTGCATGAGTTTTACAAACTCGTCGCAGCATTCAAGAGGACCAAAGTAGCTGACGCAGACATCAGTAGGACTCCCAATACCGTTGTATTTTCACCATCTTCTCTCTTTTTGTGCATCACTCCCACAGATGTTTGAAGAAAACATGAAGCCATTTTATCTACCATAGAGCTGTGCTCCACTGAGCCTGCTGCTGATGTTAATGACCCTGCTGGCTTCTTACTATTCCACTTCTTTATGCCCTACATGCGGCATTGCTATGGCAACATGTATCTGATGCTCTACAGCCTTCGTTTAGATATAACATACCTTGTTTGTTTTTACTCTTTTTTCTGAAGCATAGCCAGTTCTTCCAAGTCACTTTGTATGCCATTCCTGAAAGGATCTACACCGTGAGCAGAAGATATTGAAAGAAGTACTGCATTTCTATGCTTTCTCTGTTTTTTCCCCAAAATAGGTCTTGACTTGTCTGTAGCTAAATCACCTCGGTGAACTACCTGCTCCTCACTGGAAACTCTCTCATATGCACAAGTCCAGCCAGTCTTCACTGAATGAAGCATAGAAACTCTGCACTGAGAACTGTTTACACACCATGTCTTGCAACACTACATAAAAAGGTTTTCCTTTCCCTGCACGCATGCGTGCTCATAAAGCCCATAATCATGCCTGAAATAAACGCTCTCAGCTAAGCTTTAATTTGTACATTCAGAAGAAATGTTATTCAAATTAATAAGAGTAAATTAACTCAAAGTTAAGGTCACTGTTTCTGATTTTTTCACTAGTGTTTTTAAAGCACCGTCTGATAATTGGATATTGATTCCAGTGCCCTACAAATTGACCCATCCAGTGGTCTTGCCTCTTTCTTGATTCTCCTCCATTAAAGCATTGATGATGACAGTTTTGATTATTTTGGAACATTCCTATTTCAGAAAGAAGAAGAACCACAATCTTTACTGAGATCTTTTTTATACCACAGACCAAATCAAAAGGTTATAATTGCTTCCATGCTGACCAACACCATAATGGATTTTACTTTAGTTCCTACCATGAAACACTTCACTGTAATTAACAGCCCAGAAACTGATGGTAGGCAGAACATGATTCATTGCTGTACAATCAAATCATTATTTTATACATCTGTCCCCACTTAACTTCATGGCAGTACCATAATCTCAAGATGAGCCACAATCTCAATACAGACAGGTCGTCCAGCAGTGATGCTGAACCGCTCCTAGAAGTCAGGGGGAGGCTACTTCATGCTTCAGGGGCTGTTACACGCACCCAGACCCACACAGCTACAGCAAGTTTTCGTATTCTCCTATTTCCCCATTGTTTTCACCAGTCAGAGCAAGACAGAGGAGACACGATCCCACTACATTATAAAAACCCTAGGGATTGTTGCTTGTGAAGAGGAATTTGGCCCCCACACGGCAAGGTTCTTAGTAACGCACAGTAGGATTCCCTGCCTTTCACTTACACAACACTGGACCTGAACTTAATGCCCTAAAATTATTAAGTCTGAAATATGAAGGGATATTACCAAATAATGTGTCTTGAAAGTCGCAATTCCCTAACATCTGTCATCTTTCTGACTGCTACAGCTACACTGTATTTTTCATATTTTCTTTCTTTTTTATGATTATATCGTCATACACTTCCACTGTTTCTCCTCTGAATGCTAGCTATAACGTGTGTCTGCCACCGCTTTGAGACACTTATTTAGAATTAGAGAACTTTGTGGCATCAAGGAACAAGTGACCATTTGGCTCACTCCCCGTACTGAAAAGGGATAAATATCGTAGTTATTGGGTTTTTCCCCTTTATTTTGATGGTATTCTAAACCAAAAGAGACAAAACTGAGGAATGCAGGGTTTTCAAGGCTCTTTGCTGTTTACAGTCCTGACTGTTCAGTGTGAGGAGCCTGGCCGTTCCTCTGCCAGGGTAACTATTCCCACCCAACCCTCCCGGGTGCACACTGTATCAATTAAGCCCCTTTTGAGTGCATTGCATTTGTACCAATTAGGTCCTAATATTAACAGACTTTCGGCCAGAAAAATGGAGCGTGGTCAAAAAATGAAGCCCATGAAGAGAATCAGAGGGATGCTTATGTGAAGGTGAGCAAAATCAGAGCACAAGAGCTACAATCACCTGGGAAACCAACAGACCAGAGGGACACTCTTTGTAGCGGATGTCATGGGAAGTCCAAGAACAGTTACAATGGTATTAAGTCTTGCTACTGGGCTCCCAAGAACTAAGATTAGTTTGATAATCCTTAATTATTGTGCAGAAACAGACTGCAAATAGTTTTTCCCTACTCCTCACCAGTTCCGTTCCACAACTCCAGCTATCTCAGCGAGGGCAATGCATCTCTTCTAGTCCTAGTAAGCAGCTCCTCCTGACACTGTAAAGGCCATCACCCAGTATAAGTTTTCCTACAAGTAAAGTGAGCACTGCCCAAATTCCCTAGAGAGAAGGGCCATGAGATCAAGCCACAGTAGGAGGCACTGCTTTCCCCAGCTGTCTGTGTTTCTGAAAGCACCCTACACATTTACCTGCTGAAAACAAAAAGTGTGACCTGTACAGACACAGCGGGATCAGGCACAGTTTTCACACTGCCACCCCATATTAGCCATGCCAATTCCTACAGACTCGTATAGACATAAGATTACCTTTTTAGCTGCAGTACTAAGAAACAAAATGTGTTAATTCCCTAGATTTTTGTTCCTTACCTCACTCTTCACAAAGTAATTATTTTAAATTATGTTATCTATATAAATATATTAAAACTCCAACTTTCATGACAAATCCTATTCTTGCAGGATATTTATAATTTAAATAATATAAATCCCTGAAATCAGGCTCACTATAATCCCTCTGACAAGCCTAATTTGGAGTAGTGGAGAACAGAGTGCTGTAATGGTGATATGAAGTCATTAGGCAGCAGAGGGACCTTTGCAGTGCAAGGTAATTGCAATGTTTACTAGTGCTGTTCTGCTGCAGAGAGGTGGATGGCTCAGGGCAGCTGCCAGGAACAGGCAATGAAATGCATATTGTTCAATATGCTGGGGACAGCAGGCTTTCTATCTTGTTCACACAAACACACATACCTTTAGCACATCTACACCGAGCAGGATATGAAAACAATGGTGCGTATGTCTGGAACACACTCATGCACATTTTCAATTATAAGCACATAAGAAGCACCGTTGTAACAGCCAGGGCTCACCCCAGTATGTACTGGACATGGAGCTGGGAGTCACAAAACCTAAATTCTGAGTCTGCCTTTGCCAGGATTACATCTATCTCCCTGATCTTTAAAACAGGGATAACATTGCTCAGATAGAGATCACGTAGTTCACAGCAGACAGCTTTAGGCATCAACACAATCACTAGTATCCATAGCTTCCCCAGACACACAAAGGAAAGCCAGACCCTCCAGAGGATAATTCAAAGGAAGAACCTAACTTGTAATTCTCCCTTCAAGGTTTCTTTCTTGCAACTACCGAGACCTCAGGGGACCAGCATCCCGGTGCAGATTGCCTAGCAGGGCGCCACAACCCAGGCAGTGCAAAGATCTTCTGGTGAAACGAACTTCCTTTCTTACACGTAGATGACAGATACTACTTTAAAAAAAAAAAAAGATACAAAACCCACAGTTAACAACCTCATTTCTGCTCTCTTTGGAGTGATGGACACACTCAAGTACCTGCCAAACTCACCAGCAGCAGCATCTTTGAGCAATGCATTTCATTTTTGTAAACAGGCTGCATTTTGACATGCAACGCACTGGTTGGTTACCATGTCACTGGGTTCACAACATGTCATGAGGGAAATGAGCAAAGGCCTTTCTGTAATTACCATCGCTGAAACGCATGTTACGTTTGCCAGTTGGTTCAAATGTGCAAAGCAGCCTGTACGAGTTCAGCACAACTTGACACACACACTTTCACTTTTAAATTTGGTAAGATTCTGCAGTTGTAATTGCCTCATGCTACAGTCACATATATCTATGGCAGACATGTAATTTTGATTATTCCAAGATGTCATTAACCAAGTCTGCAGGTATACTTATGGGCACGTACACAGGAGGGACAGAGCAGTTATTCCAAAGTCTTTGCTATTTTTTCTAAAAAAAGTTAAGGATACTTGTTACGGACGGTCCAGCCCCTCATCTTCTGTCACACAAAGCAAATGCAATACTTGCATTTCTGAATGTCTACACTTGAATTATATCTAGGATTAAATAATTTTCATATTTTTTCCAAGTTTAATTGTCCTTTGTCTAAGCTTGTTGCACTCGCATACTGCAAAACGCTGTGTCCAGTCTGCTTATGGGGGAGAGTGCCGGGGTGGGAAGGAAGCAAGACACAGGACAACACACAATTAAAAAAAAAACCAAAAACAACCAAACAACAAAAAAAACGCTTCCTATATCCAACAGTAAAGATATTTACTGGAGAAAATCCAATTTCAGATCAGTTCAAATCTGAAGCAAGGTTTACTAATTCACACTGGATTTTTACTTCCAGACTGGAAATAGAAACAAGCATCAAACACACTAAAAAATTTCCTGGCAGTGGGAGATGTTCTGTTGCTGGTTCATTTTGTTCTGGGAAAGTGTTAGAAACCTGGTAGCCAGCAAAGAACAAAAAGTTCATCAGGAATAGTCTCTGGAGGAGAAAACCTTGCAGGGGCAGCCAAGCTTACAGCAAGGTTCAAGAAAAATGCTGCTATGCAGCCACAGTCTTTTGTTCACAAAGAAAAAATTCTAAAGAAAATGCAACTACTAAAAGTATTCTGATTAAGTGAATGGATGGCCCCAGACAAGTTTGCATTAGAAACATTAATCGTACATTAGCTCAACTAATTAAGAAATAAATACTGTCCACAGCAGGAAGCTCCTTCTTAAGGAAACTTCTGTCTTGGGAAATGAGCCAGTGCTTTTTAAAAAAACCAAAATACAAACCCTGTAGCATCAGTGAAATGCCTGTTTCAGCAAGGGAGGCTCTGAAAACACCATGGAGCAGGTACTACTGCTGTGCAAAGCCGAAGTAGCAGCAAACACCAGGAAACACTTGGTGAAAGGATCTCTTCATTCCCTCTCACTGCCCAACTCAATGAAAAGCCTCAGATACCGAGTGAAACAACATGAAAACACAAAATAATTCACTTCTGGAATTTAGCAGAGGGTTGAAGCAAAGGCTTTGGGAGCCAGCAGTGGGGGAAACTTTGCTCTTTTTCAGACGCCTGCACTGCAGAAGCACTGGAAAGCTCTGGGGCAAGAAACAACCTTGTGCAATGCCTCAACTACTCACAACCGTTCTAGTGTCAAAACTTCAAGGAGCTGCCTCAGAGCTGTGCTGTAGCCAAACCCTGTTTCAGTTTTCCCCCAGAACCACACTGCTGCCAGCCTCAAGATAACTCCCAACAGGGCCCAATCCTATCACCGCAGTTTTACCAGCGTGCTCAGAACTTGCTTGGGGCCTTCTGCAGCACACTTCATTGCAAGAGAGTGCTGGCATGCCCTTCTAGCTCCGTTTTTAGTGGTTTCCAAGGAACAGAGCAAGAATGGGAGATAGTCAAGCTCTTGCAGCTCAGCTGAGGACAAGACGGAAGGACTGCTATGATCTAGTCTGACCTTGGGAGATGGTCGTGATGGTGATAAGCACTATGAGGCTGAAAGATGCAATGAAAAAAAACCCAAACAAACCACACACCCTGCAGCACCTTACCAGAGCGAAGCCTACCTGGCAGGAGCCAGGCTTGCACTCAGATTGCCTGAATCCCAGTCCAGTGCTCAAGACACAGGGTAATTTTGCACCTAGTATGCATTACTAATTGGATTTGCAGCTGCTGACAGGTGTATCATCTTAGGAAACATGCATATATAAGAATGAGAGAGTAAAAATATTTTCAGACATAGAATCATAGAATCATAGAATGGTAGGGGTTGGAAGGGACCTCTAGAGATCATCTAGTCCAACCCCCCTTCTAAAGCAGGTTAGCCTAGAGCAGGTTGCACAGGAATGCATCCAGGCGGGTTTTGAATCTCTCCAGAGAAGGAGACTCCACAACCTCTCTGGGCAGCCTGTGCCAGGGCTCTGTCACCCTCACAGTAAAGAAGTTCCTCCTCATGTTCAGGTGGAACTGCCTGTGTTCCAGTTTGTGCCCATTGCCCCTTGTCAACATGAACGTTAGCTTTCTATACCTACATACACACAAAAGTGTTTGTTTTCCTCTTGGAGAAGCACAAACACTTTCACCACTGCAGCACTAAGTAGTTAATGTAATACTAGATAAAAATCAAGATGCCACAGCAATTTATGTGAGGAGAGTTGTACTGATATATCTGGGTTCACGTGCAAGCTCAGCCGTAGACTGGCTACATAACCCCAGGCAAGGCAGCTCCTTTCTCAGATCCGGGAAAAGTCATTTTTCTTCTGTCTTTTATCTGTTCTCCATTTAGCTCTTTGGGGAAGCCGCTTTTGCAATCAGCCTTTGTGCAACACTGAACACATAAAAGATCCAGTCTCCGTTTAAACACTGCGGTAATACAAATAATAAACAATCATCATTAAGTCATTCATTTGCTTAACAGTCTCTTTTTCTCTCTCTATGCAAACACACTTTCTGAGTTGGAAGAGGCTTCTTTCATCAGGGAGGTAAATTTGTACTCTCTTGCAAATGGAAAGATCGTGCGGCAGTGTATTCGTAATATTGAATAATAATAAATGACAATTTGATAAATTTCTTTACAAGCACCACAAATCTTCCCTGCAAGTCACACCACATCTTAACAGCCAGCTCTGTTCAGAGAACTCAGAGCAATTACAGAGCTAGCTTAGATGCTATTTAGGCTTCACTGATAATCAAATGCTGCAACCTAAGCACACTAATTGCAGTATTGTTTCCGTTGTGTATGGTATCAAATATACATGAATCTCTTCTCCTCGGAAATAGCTGTTGTGGACAGAGCACCTTGTAACACTGCAATTGCATCCAGTGGCAGCTGTTAGAGGAATTGCTTCTTGCATCAGAGTCTGAGTATTCTGACTGAGAAAAGGTTCCTGGGATCATATTGGCTCCTAATATTTTATTTTATTGCAATTTGAGGGGATTAGGGAAATCGCATCCCCCACCAGAGACTTTACTTCTGGCAAGCGAGAACGTCGTATTTACTTTGCACTAAGCCCGAGGGAACATTTAAGAGCGCTGGCAGGGAACAAACACATCCCCAGAAAGCCCAGGGTTTGTCCACCATGCCTGGTTAAGCCACACAAAGCGACTCCACCATGTGCAATCTTGGGAACTAGCACTTAACTTGACTGGCAGAGCAATATATCCTAATAAGAAACAGGTAAGCAGGAGAAAAAGGCAGCCATGCTTAGCAGTGCAACTTCTATGCATTCATAAATCCACCACATAACGTGCTCCTGAGATAGCTGAGGGCTCTGATATATGCACCTAATGCCAGGCTAACAGCACAGTTCATAAAAACAGAGGCAGAAACTTTTCTTAAACTGTCTCACTAATTTATACATCTTTTATGAAGATACAAGCTTTCATTCTACTCCACATTAGGGCTGGTGTAACTATCACCTCGTTATCTTTGTTATACGTCCAACACAGGTAAGCAATAGAAAGAGCATCGTGAAGTTCAGCTTCCCTCCCCTTCACACTAGCTCTTACGCACAGGCTCAGTGTTGTTTTCCAGGCATAATTTCTGCCTTCTTCAGTTTGTTTCCATGTCGCTGCACTTAAAGAAATACTGATTTATATCTTGCTATTTCCTTTTTGTTCAAAGCCAAGCTCTGCAAAATCCCTGCTGTTCTCCACAGTCACAGGGACACAAACACACACACAAAAAATTGTGTGGTTTCAATCACATAATGAGTAGAGAGCAAAAAATGGCCACGATCTGCTTGCCCAACCCAGCTCCCATACACACAGAGGTCAGAGGAATTAATTGCTTCTTACACTACCTCCCCGTATCCCTGCTGCAGCAGCTGCCCTGGCACAGGCAAGTATGGTGTCATCCAGGCTCACAAAGCGTGTTCTCAGTGGCCCGACAGAGTTAACGCTGAGGAGAAGCTCTAGATGTCCCACGTACAACAGAGAGCTTTGAAATAAAAGCTTTCATGATTTATGGGCAGTCTAACACAGCGGGAGTTAGAAGACGTTCTACTTTCAGTAGACTCTTAAAGCGGTTTCTGTGCAGAGGAAGGAATGAAGTCAGAACAACACACTATTTCTAGTATCCATTTTGAACTTTCAGCTGGTTTAGCTAAATATCTGAGATCTAGTGACCCAATGACATACTGGCTTTATGCTAGGCATGGGAGACGTGGCAGAGGGGGAAGTAGAGCAACTTTCTTACAATCAGAAGCCGGTCTTTGTAGTTGTTAGCTTTCCATTCCAGTTCCATCCTTAACAACTTCAAAGAAACTTGCATCTCAAATGAACTGCTCTAATTGGATTTCAAGAACTGGCATAGTTTCATTTACAAGTATTTTAAGGCAGGGGGATAATTAGCCGCGTTATCTGTGTTACTGCTTTAGGGGGAGTCTTAGTAAGTTTTGAAGAGGAAGAAACCCCACAAAAGGGTAAGTACGGTAGATATGGTAACAAAACACCGCGCCTTAGCTCATCGCACGTGGGCGCATGACATGAAGGCAGAGGTGCACTCTGCTATGGCTTTTTCTGCAACTACAAGTGAGTATCTAGAAGGTTGACAAGCTACAGACAAAATGCTCAAGTTCACAACCATAAGAAAAGGACAAGGCCAAATTGCGGGAGAAGAACACGTTAAGCAATTCTTCACCAGATTGGATCGGCTATTTGCACCCACATCCTGCACCTTTCCTTGGGTTCCTTCCCACCTCCTCTTTCACCTTTCTGCTGTCAAGTCTTCACTCTGCCACCAGCAGTTTATTTTCCTGAAGAACTACAGAAGCAGCTAGTGGAGTTCAAACAAATGTCCCCATATGTATCACAGTCATCCCATCTTTCTCCAACTCACCCCACCTGATTTGTTTGGATTCTGAGAACAGAAGAGCAGACAAAGCAAACAGCTGTGGGAAGAAAACAAATTTGTCCCACGGTGTATCTGCCTGAACAATTCAAAGGAGAAAACAGAAAAGTGAAGAGACAAGGGAAGACCTGTTCTGCTTTTTCTTTCCTGCACACGTTTCCAGACAGCTCGCTGTTGCTCTGCTGCTGTCCACCATGTGCTTGCATTTATTCGCTTTGCTCCCTTCAGTTTATTCCACAGTCGTGCCCAGTTGTGCTCAGGTCCCCCCCAGTGCTCCCTGGAGATTTCAGACCTCCAAGCTCAGACTGAGCAGGCTGAAGTTGACTCTTATGAGACACTGAGGGATGCCCGCTTTTCTGGAGGAAGAAGCAAAACAAGGGCCTGACTGAATCAAAATCAAAGCAAAATTGAACAGAGACCTGGAAGTACAGCCCACTCATAGCTAACTGGGGTTGCCTGTGCTAAGACAGTAATATCTGTCCTAGCCCTTCATTCATGCTGTTCTCTGTCAAGGGAAAAGAGGGCTATTTTGTATTTAATGTCAGCTATTTAAAGATGATTACCATCCATAAATGTGCACTTCCCAAAGACAAATAATGCTAACACTGCTTAAGGAGCATTGATTCCATAAAATGATCAGAAGGGAGTGCCTAACTATTTCCCAAGGAAAGACAAAAATATGGTTATAGCCCAGATTTCAATTACATAAGGTCGCTTTTAAGAATAAAAGCCTTCATGTCAATTCTAGGTCTTCCTTCTTTCACAGCCTGATCCATATTCTTTAGTTAGTTTGTTACATCTTCTCATAAATCCCTTTTGAAATTTAATGCAAACTACCCTTTTTTATTAAGCATTTTAACTCCAATGTGTGTTCTCTATTCTCCAAGGCAAGCATATGCATGAACTGTATTGTGTGTCTCCTGGGTGCTTGTAATAACTACTTTAACACACACTGAAGTGATAACCATAGCTATAATTCTAGTCTATGATTTGACCCCAAGTTACTATTTCCCTCTGCAAATCTTCATGTTACCGTTTATGTTGAGTTTGCTTCTTTTGAATAAACATGGTAATTGTCAAGAAGTATGTTTTCAAGTAGAGGAGTCTAATGATTAAGGGAATAGGGGGAAGATGTTTGAGAGAAGCGTGCATTAGTGTGCCACCCATGGTCCACGCAGCAATCCTGCAGGATTCAGCCTGCATCTAATCACAAAGAGAATTGGCCAGAGGTGCACACAGTTGTTGACTACAGGTTCTTTCAGATAGGCAGAAGTACGCTCCACAAAGGAAAACATGCAGTCTGTATGGAGTTAGATTTCTTCATTCTCAGAGCAACTTAATTAAAAATCTCCAAGTATCTAAAGAACAAGAATCTCATTGTTTCAGGATCAGCACAGGAATTCATCGAGGACGGCCAACAAATAGCACAAAGACGACACGATCCAGTTTGCAGGGTAGCTGTGTCTGATTTCTGGAAAGTATCAGCAGTCAGGAGTTCAACAATATTTCATTTGGAAGGGAGCTGCGCGCGTGTTTTGGGAAAGGTGTAGAGACTAGTGTAGCCAGTTTCTTAGGGTTTGCACAGTATCATGCAAATGTAATTAAGTATGATTTGAACACGTGGCTAAAAGTAAAAATGGTCTTAGAGTAAAAACGTGTCAGGTCAGCCCCTTTTCCAAGTAATTAAGAAAAAGATGCCCCCCCCGCCCCCCGAAAAGAGGACCAAATCACAGTAGAAATCAGTATAAGCAGCTCCTTGAACATCAATCTATGAAGTACAAAGAGAAAAAAAGACTCCAACCTGCAATTTATGCAGAGAACTCATGCTGCCAGAGTTAAATTGTCCTTGCAATTGCTAAGAAACTGTGGATGACAAAATCTTAACTCAGAGAAGATGCATCCAACACAGATAACTCTATATTAGAATTCATCTGTGCGATAAGGAGTAAATTGATCACAAAAAATGGTATTATCCAAAAGAAGTGATCATGACTTGATTGCACTTTTCAAGTGCAAACAGAAGACTTTTTAACTTTGCCAAAGCTACTAATATACATGCTTGCTTCTTAAAAAGGATAAATTTCATGAAGCTAGGGGAGGAGAGCCGGAAATAGAAGAGCCAAACCAGTTGGAAGAAAGAATTTTAAACGAAAAATATTACAATAATTGGGAACAGTTTAAGAACATTTTTCTGGATGTCCAGAAAAAACACAGTCTGAGTCAAGGAAAGCTGTAGCTGATAAAGACACTAGGTTGGTTTAGGGGCAAGTGGAAGCAGGTATAAAACATACACAGAACAAATGCAAGAAATACAGAGTTTTTAGTTTTAATACAAATCAGAATACAAAAATTGCCAAAAATGTACAGGAAAGTCATAGATTCCTCCTTTTGTCCAGCTGTGTAAAACAAATAAAAGCCAACAGAAGGAAATTTTTAGATGTAACAGGAATAAAAAGGAGCTGTATAGTGATTCTCTTCACACACAGATTGAAGTGTTAAATGGTCAAAAATAACACAGAAAAGGACAACGTTTTCAATAAACACATTGCCTCTACGTGTAGAAAAGTTGGACAATACAGTCATATCCAATGATAATGATGATGAATACTGTAGTATTTTGACAGTAGACAAGAAAAGCTTTAAGCAAAAGCTAGTATACTAGAAAAAGATATTTTAAGATCAGCAAAATTAAAAATACTCCTACATGCAAGAGTTTTAAAATAACCACCTTTCTATGGTTAGCTGATGCAGACAACAGCGTTTGTGTAGGATGCAGTCTACTCGGAAGTTTTCATCTCACGAGAAGTTTTGATTAAAGTATTAGAAAATATGTAAGTCAGCAAGGTTCACACTAAATGGTTAAAACCCCAGCTACTAAGTAGGCTTGAAACTAAGCAGAAAACTACCTTCAGATAATTACTTTTCTTATGGTACCATCCAACAGTTGTTTTTCCCTCTGCTGTTAAATATTTATCAGACACATTAATGAAGACTATCTCTAAAGGTTATTAGGGATTATTTTTACAAAAAAAACCCCAACAGAGTAGTATGAGGAAAAAGAAGAATTCCATATAGGGAGCTTTCTGTATTGCCTGGTAAACTGGCAAGCATGCTATTTCAATAAGAACGTGTTTACGTTTGCACACACAGTAAGGAGAAACAAAGCCCACGCTGACAGAGGAAGGAGACTCTTCTGTGAGGATGTGCCCTGTAGAGTTTATGGTGCAATATGAACCCCCCGGTGCAATGTTGACCCAAAAAAAAAAAAAAAGCTGTTACATTTTTTGGAGGTAAAGAACATAACATCAGAAAGGAGTAGAGAAGTTATATCACCTCTGTATCTGGCACTGCCATAACTAACCCCAGAATACATTTTCTGGTTTTTGTACCCACAGATCAAGAGAAGCATGCTTGGGAAAGTTCAAAGAGCTNCTTATGGTGCAATATGAACCCCCTGGTGCAATGTTGACCCCCCCAAAAAAAAAAAAAGCTGTTACATTTTTTGGAGGTAAAGAACATAACATCAGAAAGGAGTAGAGAAGTTATATCACCTCTGTGTCTGGCACTGCCATAACTAACCCCAGAATACATTTTCTGGTTTTTGTACCCACAGATCAAGAGAAGCATGCTTGGGAAAGTTCAAAGAGCTATCAAATTTTAAAAGGTAACGGACTTAACGGGGCGGGGGGACGACCAAAACAACAAACCACACCACAAATAACCAAAAATCTCAACTCAGTGAGCCTAAAATATGTTACTGTGTATTTATTTACCAATATGCTTGCTGGGTGTGTTATCAAAAATGGGATGAGGTTGCATACACATACTGGATCCAAACAAAATAGCAAAAGGTTTTAAGCCATAACTAATTCTTAGTGAGGATCTATTCTGCCATTCATTACCCACACAAGCATAGAATTGTTACAACTGCTGGCATTATTAAAAGTCACATACACATTCATTCCCATATGCATATAGGTGTAAGCCATTTTATGAGTTGTTTCTGTCTACAGGAACGCTGGGTAAGATAGAAAGACTAATAGCGATCACGCTTTACTACTACAGTATTACTGGAATCTTTGAATTAGTGCCTTCATACACACACAGCATATTAAATCACTGTAGTGACATTATAATGCTTGAAGGAAATAGAAACACAAGCACTGCCAATATGTTAAAAAAGTAAATAAATATCCTGAATTCAAAGATACTCGGTCTTTGCTAAGCGAGTTCAGTGCTGGGATAAGAGCTTTTCACAATGAAATGTTCCCATTTATGCATACCATCCTACGCTCATTGTCAAGATAACATCTAACCTGTGATATGAGGATCAAATTCCCATTTAGAATTATTTATTTCAACCGCAGGTATAAAGCAGTCCTTCACAGCAACTCATTTGCTAAGGAAAACCTTTGTATGGACAAACACTTTCTAAACTGATTTGCACCATCTTAAAATAGCTGCACCATAGATAACAAACGAAAACAAAACAATCCCCTCCCATTAACTCATAATTAAATGCATTGCCAAGAATAACTCGGATCTTTCTGCTTTGATTTGTGAGTGTCAACCGTCACCAGCAACAATAGGAGCCCTAGAGCTATCTATCATTGCTGGAAAAAGGTTTCTTTGGAAGTTCACATAACCAAGGGCAGACTTTCTAGATATATTTATAAGCAGATAAATTGATTATCTAGGAGACACTCCTTGCTATTGGGCCATTGCGGATTCTCCATCAGACGTGTGTTATGAAACCAAAAGTGTTTTCACATCATCTAAACAGACTTTATTTCCTCTCTAATTCAGCAAATAGTTGTATATTCCTGGTACACCTGGCTGTCTAATTTGGCAAGATTTGTCTGTTTCTGCTTTCAAAAATAAATATAGCTTCATGAGAAAGCACCAACTAACACACAAGAGAATGTCCTTCTGTCCTCCATGTCATAGGATACTTTGAAGAACATCTCCCCTTTTCTTTATACTTCTCCATCTGAAAAATGGCGGTATGAACTAGTGCTGTGAGACCTTCCAAAGAGAAAGCACGAGCACAGTAAATACTGGGGACCCAGGCAGAAAGTTATTAGCCTTTCTCAGCTTCTTTCTCTAGTTACCACAGAGTTTTCCAGACTTCCTTTCATATCTGAGCTGGATGAAAGCACGAATAGAAGATTTGAGCTCTTCTTGCTTGCTTATCAAAGACTGTTCTTTGAAATTAGCACTTTGCATACCGCAGGGTTCTGGAGAACCTGATGACCTGAGCAGCCATTGTCGTCATGATTTCAGAGCAGGAGGCCAACCGGTGATCTCCAAGCCTGTACAGGTCTAGTTGACTCAGAGCCCATGTTTGGTGTATGGACAAGTAAAAGCTTTCTTACATCATTTGCACAACAGAATAAAATTCTGAGTACACCAGGAACTGGGAAGGAGGACTTGAGAAACCATTCTCATACAGCCATTTTTTCTGCCTGTATCTATAATTTGCAAGCTAGATATTTGATGTGATCTGCAATCTATGGCTAATATTGTTCTGTAAGTAGAAGTTTCAGTTATGATACCTTTTTATTTACAGTTCCAAACTGCACGTGCACAAAGAGTTCCTCTTTGTTTTCATGGTATAGTGCAGTTTGAATAACAGTATAAAGGAGGAGATAACTGCTGAGGTACAATTAATCTGCCTTTATTCTGTTGACGTAGTCTGTAAAATCTGTTTATCACCATTATAGTTTTACTGGTCAAGGCATGCTCTCAATGTGAGACACCTTTACTTAAAAGATTTCAGTCCATTTTACTCTTTTCTTCATGTTTCAGGTGCCAAAGCATTGGTTCCACTGAGTTTTGAGCATTAGTTTCTTTTGAACTACATATGCATAATAGGTTATTTCTTCAGGACACACTCCACTGTTCTCTGACTTTAGCTCATACTGAAAGTTAGGTCGTCTTTGTCTTCTGGTGACCATAGAAGTGCCTCTTTTGAGTAGATGATTAAATGGTCTTCAGGCAGACAAGTAAATACAAATATAGTTCTTATGAGCGTGAACTTCATCTGCCAGAGCCCAAGTAAGACTGATATTTGTACCTTCAAATATGACAAAGCAACTATTCCCCTAACCTCTGGTTTAAACTTTAACACTTGCAAAAATCATACCATAAAAATGAAACACCTTTGATCACAGCAGACTCATTGGCAATTCTGAGGAATAAACATAAAACCAACCCCAAATTAAAGAAAATCATGCCGATAGATCCATTTCCATTAGTTGAGAACTGTACCAATTTTCTGAGGATTTGATCAATACTTGGGTTTGCATCAAGTAAGAACTCATCTTTCAGAATAAACTTACGCAGCTCCACCAGTGGAGTTAAGTCAATTTTGCAACTAAAACTGTATGCAGAATATCTGATGCTAATGGAAATATTCCACCTTTCACTGAAGACCCTCACCACTCCTCCTCTCAAAGCTACCATTTTTCCATCATTGCTAAATACTACCTGTCAAGAAAGAATTGCATTTTATTAAGATGCAGAGGCAATAAAATAATTGCTGATGTCAGATAGCATTCTTTGCTTAGTGTTCATTCCTCTGTATTACTTAATTAACAACGCCTTCCCATCATCCCATCAGAATAAATCAGCTTTTTTTTTTTTTTTTTACTTACCTGGTGGTAAGATGACTTACATGTCATCTGGGGGTAACATGAGGGTTTCTTTATTATTTCTTCCAGAGCATTCATCAGGTGAGAAGCATGGACTCAGTTTGCGACCAAGACCCCAAAATTCCTGCTGATATGACAAAGGAATGGAGAGACAGATGGTGTTTGAGCCAGCCTGAATTTATGGAGGCTTCAGAGATATGGTTTATGTGACAAAGGAATTAGAAAGTAACTTATTAGAAGTGCCACAGCACAGAGAAAGACAATAAAATCTAGCAAATTAGATAATATAATAACATTAGAGGCATACAAAGAAGAGTCAAGACTGACATATGAATCATCTCCTTAGGACAAATTGTTGCACTTTTTTTGAACTGAATGGACAATAAAATGCGTGCTTTTAAAATTACACTTAGCAGAACTGAATAAAGCTTCCCTCCAGCATAACTTCCACTTACAGCAGCTGAGGATGCCTGACGTAGAAAGCAGGGCGAAAAAGCCACACTTCTGTGCTCATCTATGTTGCCACCAGAATGAGAACAGTAGATTTTCCTCTGCAAAGCACTTCAGCACCGAGACAATCATCTCACTTATACCCATGCAAACTCAAAATGATCCCCCTGATGCTAACAAAATAATATCAGATTTGTACTCCTCTATGCAAGATCAGCTGGTGGGACTATTCTACCTTCACCCAGCAAAACCACTTGTGCAAATAGCTGATACTGCAAAGCAGAGCATTTTCCCAGTCTCCTTACACATAGCCTAAACACAATCTAGGAAAGTTACTGTGAAATTTGCTACTCAATTTTTCATTTCAAAATGAAGCTTAAACCAGCGGCTCTAGACAACAACATAGATAATCAAAAGGTAACTAATTGCTTGAGCAGAACATTTCACAAAGTACGATAGAATGAAATCTGTGAGCCGGTAAAAGACACAGGTAGGAGCTGTTACAAGACATAAACATCATTGCTTAAGCTCAAGCCAGACAGTATTAATAATGAGTCACAACAGGATTTCTTATTATTTACAAGAAAATGGAAGTGGTGTTGTCATTTCTTAACGGTAAATAAAGGATATGGAAGCAGAAATACAAGTTTCAAATTAGATTCAGTGTTGAGCAGTATTAGTACTTCATGGAAACAGTCTGAACAATTGATTAGTAAAAGCTACATTTGAAAAACAAATATTACATTTCTGAAAGACAAAAAAGCCCTTGTCTTATCTCATCCATACTTTCATCCTAACATTGAAAAGGATCAAGGTTTAAGCCATAGAGAGCGTACAGACATCTCACCAATAAGCCTGAGTTCAAGGATCTCCGCAGCTTCAAAAGTACACTGAGAACCATCCTTACCTACTCCCTTCACGCCCCTCGGAAGCAAAGACTGTTCAGAACACCTTGCTCCTCCCTGAGGAGCTGTTAACTAGATAGTTGAGAAGCTGCCCGTGTTTTCCCTATTTGTGCCATGCCTATCAGTGATTCAGAGGACTGGAAACCAGCTCTCATGACCTATTTNGAGCTGTTAACTAGATAGTTGAGAAGCTGCCTATGTTTTCCCTATTTGTGCCATGCCTATCATTGATTCAGAGGACTGGAAACCAGCTCTCATGACCTATTTCATTTCCTCCATTTGCTACAGAAATCTCTCAGAGTCTAGAGTAAACCCAGAGAAGGTGGGATTTTCCTCGTCTACCAAGTCTGCCTACAGTGTTGCTCTCTAAATAAACTATAAAACATCCTCCCTCTTTGAGGCTCCAGTTCAAATTCAGGAATGAAATCCTGTGGCTCCATAGAAGTGACTAGGGAGAATTTTTATTGGAGACATGCTAATATCCAAGCAACCTAGTCCTCCTAAAAATATCCCATGGGAGAGTTGTTAGAGTCTAATTTGGGTCTGTGACTAACATGCACACATTACACTCACTCCTCCCATGCTTCATAGGCTTCCAAGTCTATACATTGTATACACCAACAGTAAAGTCTAAATAACTTTCTACAGGTTCATTTATCTTCTTTAGAAAACCTAGACACCTGAGTACACCATGTCAGTGTTCACTTTATTTTAAAAAAAAAAAGGGAAAAAAAAAAAGACAGAAAATGTTGAGGTTTATTCCTCAAAGGTGGCAAAATGAACTTCTTAAGTGTTTATAGCAGCTCTGTTGTGACAGATACACTGCAAGTCTCTTCCTTTTGTCTCAAGGGCTGCGCTCCACTCATTTGTCAGGAAAATCTCTGATGCAACGATGCCGTAATCCATTTTGTAACACATAATATTGGTCACTGAAGCATTCATGCTGGCTCTTTGTGAAACTCCTACAGCCTGCTTCTTGTCTCACTGCAGCTAAAGGAATTTGGGAGTAACTTCCCAGGCATCAGCAAAATTATATCAATCCAAGAGAAATCAAAATCAGAACTGTGGCCTCATCATGCCACTCACAACTTATGCTATCCAGCGGGCTCATTAAACATCAATGAGATTACGGCCTATTAAAGTTAATGAAAAATGCTTCAGATTCCCAACTGATTTTTGGTCTCAATTTACTGCTTCTCTGCAGAACAATTCCATTATTCTGGTCAGAGGAGCTATGGCCTTTGACATGGAAATCCCAGACCTGGTCTGTATGAGTTAACCTTCCAGGCAAGCCTGCCAAAGCCAATTAGGTTGTGGCATCAAAGTACATTTTAAGCATAACTATTGAAGCAGGTTACAGGTCTGTTGCTTGCTACAGCCAAAAGTTTTACTTTTGGAAGTAACATTAATTCAAGCCCCATACTCTCTCCCTCTTTTGCAGTTTTAAAGGAAGCCTGAGGGTAGTGCTTTTACTTATTATGACAGGCAGAGTTCTCAGCATCTGTTTAAACAAAACAGAACAAAGGGATTATCTGTTGCCATGCAACCAATAAAAATGATACATTTTTAATAGCCAAGACCAGAAAAAGCAGCTGCCATACAGGCCCAGAAATTTAAAAAAAAAGTTAATGCCTTAAGTCAAGTTAAACTACTTTTCAATAGAGGGGAGGGGAATAAACCTTTTATGACCATTATAATATAAACTCAGCATGTCTGGAAAGAGCGCTGCTTTCAGCAAATTCTCCCAGTAGGTACAAGAATTGTTGTTCTTACACAAACGGGCTGGATCTTCACTTCCCTGCCCCTGCTGTGTTTGTTTTGCCTGTTTCTTTCCATATCACCAAAACACTTGACCTTTCAATCTGTGGAATAGAAGATTAAGTGCACTGTACGATAGTCCAGGCCACCTCCTGATCTCGCCACCCGGAATTCTTCAGAGAGCAGCTAGATTTTCATATACGCTAGCTCACTTAGACATACCTAGGTAAGACAGAGAAAAATCAGAAAAAAATCTGGAGCAGGACCAAAGGAGTCACTTGTTTCCTTTCCAGGAACTAATCTACATAGCTTGGGCACAACGTCTAGAAAACTCTCAAAGGAACAGTTTTAAACAAGATGACACACGTAGTCTAGATTGTACAACTTTATTGATGCCTATAGAGCAACACCAGTTCATAGCAAGAGGATTTGGGTTGTCTAAGTACAGGCAATGTCACACAGCACAACGAATGGCTGAGATTTACAAGACACAGCTGATAGGAAGGTTAAAAGCTAACATGCTGTCATATCCCTGAGTGCCTTACAAAATCCCAGCCATAGGTACTCTTAGGAGCTCAATAGTGATACCAAAAAAAAAAGGGGGGGGGGCGTGTGGAGCTTTTTGAGTATTCACCCATCTGGAGAACCAGAAGAAACCTTAAAGCAGCCAATTTTTATAAGATGAAACTGTTCCCAGGAGAAGAAAAAAAGAAGTGCTGAAGCCCTGGCTGCAAAAATTGTTCTCCAGAGGATTTTAGCAGAGGTTTGAAGCATCTGGAAAATTAAGTTGTTTAGAAAAGTACAAGACCTCATACTGATATTTTGCTACTATACGTCATCTGTAAGAGCTAAACTGCTGTCCCATCCAAGGCTGCTGCCTGTGACAAGGATCTGACTCCACCTCACACAGTGTTCTTACGCTGTATATATTTAAGCCATCTGGGGAATACTGCAAGGAAATATAGTTTCATCATTTATGATTTCTGAAAGCAGCTACTTTCAAGGATTTCACAGATATATTTCTACCTTTTAATAAATAATTCCAGATTACAATCTGGACCTTAGCAGTGTACAAGGTCAGAGAACTAACCAGTAAATGAAGATCACCTCTTCCAAAATCGTTCCAACCTCTAGCCAGTAGATCTGGTTTTACATTCAGAAGACACTGAAAAAGAAGCTTCCATAATCTCTTCCTGGGCCTCAGTCAAAGCTGAACGAAGTTAGCAGGAGCTTTGTTTTACGGTGAGGTTCCTTCGGATCAAATCCATATTGGCTATCTGTGAACATCCTTCCTCCAGAAACCTAGCTCAGGTAGCATCACTTAGGAAAAGCCTGGACACATTGCAAATCCTCCTTTTGTTTTTTATGACACCAGCAAATGCTTGTCTGGAGCTGAAGCCAAATAGCTTTAAGGCTAAGCCATCTTGGCATGTTTTTGTCTTCAGTGCCATTGAAGTTTTGTTTAGAAGCAGTTAACAACATAACAATAGAGGCTTATGTCTCTGCTGTTGTTTTCCTGTTGTTAACCATGCCCCTTAGTGCGCGAGTGATGGATCAAGTCAACATGAAATAGACTCTTCCATGTGAAATAAAGACTGGCATTGCACAAAATAATTAAATCTCAATGAGCAATGATATTTATTACAATAAAGCAAATGAGTAAGATCTATTTCTTTTATCGTTTGTGTGATATTAAAGACGTTATCTGTTCCTGTGAAGATGATTTATTTATTTTTTCAGATTGGTAATCACCACCACCAAGCACATTTTGGCAGCTACGGAAATCATGATACAGTTAGAAAATACTAAAGGAACAAATTATTTCTCATTAATACATAATGATCAGCATTAATACAAATGCTATTTTAAGTTAATTTAGAAGAATGGCTACATTAGGATAACCGTGTTGCTCCAATTAAAGGGCACAAACATTCTCCATTGAACCTACTCTGAGCTATTAAGTTGTTCTCCACCTTTGGTAAAACTTACGCAGAGCTGTGATTTCAATTTTTCTTCTCTTCACTCTGCAACTTACTGAATTCAGTAAAACTAAGAGAATGGCAGGGAATAAAGAGAAGCACCCCTGTGATGACTTGTTCTGTCATATTCATAGCTAGAAATGAAGTGAAAGAAAGGAGCTCAAACAATGTTAATATCTTGGAAGTTGGTCCAAGCCCACAAAAACACACCCAAACAAAAGGAAAAGTCTTTGTCAGGAGAGTTAATCTTCCACATAAAATGCGAATCAACAATACTTTTTAGTAGTTCTAGCAGTTAGCTTCCTTATGACATGACAGACTTCACTGACTGCAAGGTAGAGGACAATACTGACCGTCAACAGAACGGGAAAAATAGAGTAGGAGCCGTAGGTTCTAGGTGATGCTCAATGTACTTCAAAGACAAAAACTGAAAATTGTTTAAAGTTGACAAACAAGAAAAATGTCCCCTTCTAGTTGTCAGTGGTTGCTATAAATTGTATTAAGCAATTCACTGTGCACAAGGAACAAACATGTAGCTTAGCTAAAATCCATGGGAATCTGGCTGTTGACAAAAACAGAGCCAGAAGACGCTATCCACGGCTTTGGCCACATGAACAGTGAGAATACTTCCCCAATCATAGAATCATTGGCCTTAAAGGACACAATCTAAAGGCCACTGGATTTAGGGAAATCTTCCCATTTCCTTCTGCATACTTCAGATCAGGCCCCATGCCCTGCAGACTGGGCAATTACTCTCTGCTGTTTTACAAAGACAGCTGGAAAGGATCTGCTCAGTGCAGATGATTTCACTTACAGTTGATCATACTGCCTGTACTAGTATGCCTTCAAAAGCCACAAAACAAATATGTTTTCCATGTATATGGTGGTGTTTAGTTTGGGGTTTTATGGGGTTTTTTGTTTCATTTAGGTGCCTCTTCTCAAACAATCCTCTTGAATACATGCGATAGATTTTTCTATACAACTTTGAACTTTCACGCAACTTCACAGAATTTGTTAAACGTTCTTTAATTACTTTTAAGTGCACTTTTCTCATCAACAGACAGGCAGTTAGTCGTCTCTAGAGAAAAAAAAAACCAAACAAAAAACCCCGTCACCTTTATTTGATCTTGGTGTCCACTCATAGACATCAGGATCGTTGTAATGGAGTCACATCTTTGTACCAGAGCAGAATTCAGCCCCGCGTTTGTATATTGATAAGACTTCAGGCTAAGCAGTCAGTCAGGTGAAAATAGTGCAAATGTTTCAGTTTGAACACCTGCCTCTTTGGAGACTTTTCAAAGCCTTCCTTCAATTTATTAGCGGTAATTCCTGCCAGAGCTTGAAATGCTCTCTCCTGGCAGACTCTGAGCTTTCTGGCCTGCACACCACTGAGGTGCAGCACTGACTCAAGACCAATCAAGTTATGCACTGTGGTTTTAGAGGCTTGTGAATATAAATGAGCGAACTCTGCTTTAGAGCTGTGTGTACATTTCTGCTCTGCAAACTTGCTGTTCTGGGGGCACAAGGAGCCTGCAGCAAATACACCGGAGAATTTGGTGCTAAAATTAGTTTGCATTGTAACAAATCACTTTAGTCTTTTCTTGTGGAAAATCGCTGTATGCTTAGTATGTTTAGAGAAGGGATTTTCAATCTTCTGATTTATGGACCCTAAAAAATGTTCCAGTGAGAGTGTGGAACATTCACATCCGTAGACTCTGCATATAAACTTGCTTTTCCTGAACCCCTTAGAAGCAATAGAGAAAACTCAGAAGGTCCATAGATCACATGTCAAAAGTGACTTGTTTAAAGCAAAAGATAAAGTAGTAAATTATCTGCGATTAGATTTTTTTCCCCTTTTTCTACACTCCAGTTTTCACACTCACCAGAATTAACGACGCAGAAAACAGGACTCCACAAATTGTTGAAGTCTCAGTTGCCATCCAGACCAAACATTAACTACAAAATATTCAGGTTTGCATGGCTCAAAGAAAAATTCTCACTCATATGGAAAATCTTAATGTAAACAGAGGGCTGACAAAGCATAACTAGCAGTACCCTTCCTGTGTCACCGAGTTCTCAGTAGCCAAAACATTAACCTGGGAAGCAGATGAATATCCCTATTTTGCTGAGACCACCTGGACCTTGGCACTAGAGGGGTGGGAATTCATCACAACAAACTAGCCCATCTCCCAGCTAAGCAGCCTAAGTGCCTAATTAGAAACTCACTGTGCTCTGTTTTCCAGCTCAGTGAACACTCAATTGCTTTATACAAAGGAGAATAGTATCATTTGGGAAAAGAGCTGGGTCAATGTCCCTCTCTCCTCCTCACTTTAGCTATCCCACAGGATGATGGCTAAGACACCTACCTGCAGAGGAAAATTATATGGGTTTGGCCTTCTTCAGGCTGAGGAGAGGTACTTACCTGACTGCTACAGTGTTTAATGTCCAAAATCTTTATTGTTTTCCTATGGTGACATGTTTCTCCTCTGAACGTTTGCAACTTCAAGTCAAGAAGTCCAACAATGTTGACCAAAAACTGCTGATCAGCTTTATTTCCAGTTCTCTGTCATACAGCTCACTCAATGCCATTACAAACTTTGCATTCCTCAATACACGTTTGTGTTTTAAGTATCTCATTTACTGAAGTGATCTCAGAGTCCTCTGTATAAAGTGCTACGAAGGTAAAACAAGCTCATCTGTTATGCAAAACTAGGGGATTTATAAAAATAATTGTAAAGTCTCCTTTTCCCTTTCTAGATTGCTTGACCTTTGCTTTAACAAATGTCCTTCCCCTGCTACGGATTAAACACTACAAAGTGCCAGAAGTTCTCTGTGTTGATTACTATAGTTTGAGGTTAGCAAGAACTGCTACAACCGACAACCCTGCCTGACCCCTTTTATGACAACTACTAAAATCTCATGCTGGAACCCTGCAGAGGCAACATATTTGACCAACAAACATAGGTTTGATTCAGGAAAACAATGCTGATCATGACAACGCTTTGAAGCTGAAATCAGAAATAATTATGCACATACTTAATGCGTATGCTTACATGTTTTTATTTAACTGCGATGTCTACTGAATACTTTTCAGGGTAAAAAAACTTGTAGTGTTGACTAAATCATATTTGTCTCCACTCACCTCCTCAACCAAAAAACATCCAGTCTCAATTTAAAGGCTTCAAAGGATGATGAGTCACTCATCATAGCTACACATCTAGTGCTTAATTAACCCGCTCTGTTCAATTGTAGCTTCTTTGTTATTTGAGTGTCTTTAGTTTCACTCAGTCTTCATTACTTTCTGGTCCTCGTCCTTTGCTCCCCACAATCTGACCTGTTCTTAGCCTTTCTAAATTACATGCTATTTCTTGTTGCTCTCTAATAATAAGCAGGTGTTTTTCTCAGTACGATATTCTAATAAAAGCCTGGAGATATGGGTAACTTTTGAGAAACAAGAAGAGAGAAAGAGTCTGGTCTGCAGCTCTAGTTTTGCTGAAGCATATCAGTGACTGACACCAAGACCTTATTTTCGTAAGCAATACAAACGGCCTTGATCAGCAATAAGACTTACTGTAGAGGCACTCAGAACTCATTAACCAAATATAAACAAATGTTTTAGCACTTGGTTCCATGGGCTCTCAGACAGTAAGTAGTTGTTATAACCATGTAGTTGTGCCCATAATAGTATATTTAAAGCAATTTAGACTTCAGCTTCCAAGTGTGAAATATCACTGTGGTCAACTACTGCAACATATGGCCCTGCTGGACCAGGTGATCTCTGGAGGTCCCTTCCAACCCCAACAATTCTGTAATTCTGTACATACGTATTCTTAATATGAAGCTAATGGGTACATGGCTAATAATCCTTTCCATTGAATGTGGTCAACTAACACTTAGACCTGGAAAACTAATAGATCTATCAGGCAATGATGTTAAAGCCAGTAATTTTTCCTAAACTTTTTCCATCTGAGTTGGTAATGAGAGTGGAACATGTAGGTGCATGTACCCTTGCAGGCTTAAGCATCTTTAAAAGTTCCTTCATGCAACTCTAAAATACTTATGAGCAACTTTTTGTTGTTGCTGCTGTCTGGCATGTAAACATCCATTCAAAGCTGGTGTTTTATAAAGTGGTGTTTTTGTTTTGGTGTGATAGATCATTTCACTTGTCCCCCAAATTCCTCCTATCAGCATACACTGTCCTAAGTTTGCCCTTTAATTTAGTGCAAACTAGGTCAGATATGGTGAACTGCAGAATTGCAGAGGAAGGCCAGAAACAAAAGTTTCACGTGGATTGAAAGCAGGTTTTTGATTTGTACGAGACCTCTGCTGTTTGCTGAGACGTGAGGCCATAGCACTGTCATTAAGTTTATCCAGGAGAGCCAGAGCCAAATGCTTATGACACAAACCACTGCATAGCAGATTCTATTTTTATCTCCTGTTTTGATAAGTTTACATAGTTTTAACAAAGTTGGAAGCAGCAGTAGAATAGCAGCAAATGTTTTACTTCTTGACAATTCCAGTCCACCCAAGCACTACTGTAAACGTCACATCAGATGCACCAGACAACCAAAAGCAACCATTTTAAAACACACTTACCAGCCATAAGGTGGATTTTACTTAGGCCTACTTAGAAAAAAACAACAACAAAAAATTATCTATACTCTTAGTGTGACCTGACTTTCACCACGTATCTGGAGAACGCTCTGTTACCAAGTCCCCTTGGAAGGAAGCAGAAAGGAACACAAAAGTTACCTCAGGATGCTGAGGGATCAAGGTGGCTTTCCAAGACCTGGATCTTTACTTGCAAGGCAATTGGGTTGCTTGAGTGCAAATGGTTTCCAGCTTAATCAAATTACAAGGCACAGAGCGGTTTAGCCTTGTAGTTCATATAAATAGAAAAGTCATGGTGACTAAGACAATAAGCTTAAAGTGCTAGTCATAAATCACAAGCATTGATTATTGTTCTAGTTGGTGTATATTAAAAGTCCATGCTTCTACACTGAAGAGATTTACTGAAGTACAGTAGAGGAACCTGGGAAAAACAAAGAATTTAGGAAGGGAAAAGATCACACTTAATTGTCCATGAAAATTTTAGCCAACTGCAGGTGTACTCAATTAACATCTCATTAAAAAAACCTCTTGAACTTCAAATAAGCCATCAGCCTTGTATAGTGTAAATGAAGGGGATAATTGATAGCCACAGCAGTGCTAGGTTAAGTGCTTTAATAACATTCTGGCTCTGCAGAGAAAGTCAGCTCTGTTTCATCAATATAAAGAATCCATGTCAAAGAAGTTTCATAGTTTAAATAAGTTTTCTGTAGCTGCAGCAAAATAAAGGCAATAAAGTCAGGGGAAACTCAGTATAATGCAGCATGAGCTTTTTCTGTTTGCTTCTGGATGATTTTCCTCTATTTAGGCTGTTTTCAAAGAAAAATTACAAAAGCATACATATTATTTTCTTTGATAGGCTAATAGGTACAAATTATCCATTAAGCATGAAATACCAAAGCATTTCCAAACATGCGGCCACAAATGTGATCTCACTTATGAATCCGTCTTTCCCAGAGACACATTTCTGAGGCTCATTTAAGATACGGTAATCCTGCTCACTAGCAACTGGCCAGCACAGGGTGCTTATTTCCAGAGCAGCTGATGCAGCTGCAGACTGGTCCTGTAGGCAGATATATTCCCTTCAACAGAATTACTTCAGAGATCAGTATCTCATCCTCTCTGCTCCGTCCAGCCAGCCCTGAGCTATGGTAACGTGCGAGTACAGAGCAATGCCATAAATCTAGACCTCTAGTATGTTGATTGATGAGACACTGAGGAGAAAAATATCACGAGCTATTTGATCCCTGGCCTTTTGCTCACTGTTATTGCTCTGGCCTTTGTACAGCAGAGGCTAACCAGGTGCAGCAGCTGTAAAAGAGCATCCATGTTCCATATGATGGTATTTTCTGTCCTTGAGGGGAAAGGAGAAGTGCACAGTTCTGCTGTACTATGAAGAGGATTAGTACCTCCAGCTTCTTGCAATTCAGTCAATGTTTTCTCCAATTCCGATAGCTCGTCTACCCTGGAGTTCACAGCAGTATCAAGTTTCTGGAGCTAGTGGGCCTGTCAGTCTGCAGGTCACTGGGTATCTGCAAATTACTTCTAATGTGCTCCAGAAAAGATAATTAACAAAAGCAATTCTCCAGTCACTTTAAATTTGGTCTGCACCCTCTCTGAAAATACTGAGAGGTCCACAAATTGAGAAAACTTAAAACTCGATTGATACCTGGGATGATTTTCCATCCTGGTATCTGTCTCCTTACTAAGTTTCTAATACTATCCAGAAATTCGTGATTATGCCCTTGGTTTTCCTTTGTCTTTTCCGTGTATTTTTTTGGCATCTTCAGCCTAAGTATGCCTGTGCCCTCTGCCTGTCCTCACACCTTGTCCTGGTACATACAATAACCTTCAGGCCGGGGTCTCATCTTCTGCATGCCCTGCGTTTTACAAGTCCCTCTGACCCTCTTGGATGAAGTGCACTTACCTGATTAAAACTTTGATGCTACTTTTCCCCAACATCCCCCTTGGTTACTAAATGGCTACTTTTGCAGTTCCCTGGAACTAAGGTGTGTTTAAGCACAGGGAAGGTTCTCCAGCTCTCTCACAAGCCAAGACTAATACAGTTTTTGCTTTGAGAACAGAGAATCTCAAAGGAGTTTCCAAACAATCAACTCTCAAGGTGCATCGCTCTTCAAAAGACATGGATTTATGCCAGTTCTCTATCCTTTCAATGCTGGGAATGGCTGTGGAGATAATTTTGCACTTACTCTATTGTGTTTCATGACCATGCTGGGCTCTGTAGCTGTCTCAAACACAACTTACTTACATATCTTTATGGTCCAAAATGACATGATCTTATTACTAAAAATGAAAATACCATCTCTGAGAATTACGTTCTTTTGAACAACGATACCAAAGTTTAAAACAAAAATTTAATCCCTTTGGACTTTGCATTTTATATTAAAATGGGGCCACCTCAAAGAACACTTGTGGAAACGGCAATTCTTACGTTACACACGCATATGATACTGAATCAAAACTTTCAACTGCAGGAAAAAGATCCCATCATGGAAAACTATAAAATATCAAAGCCTCTAATATTCAGCTCTTATGTGATTTTCTAAAATCTAAGGTTGCAAGCATCAGCAGTTCTTGTGTGTGAGCTCATTAAAACCATACAAATAAATAATTGAATGAAAAATCCAAGAATACAGTGGGTTTTCCACACCTATGGACTATCATTCATTTTATTGCAGTGGTTGGCAACAAGCGGTGATCTTGAGCAGACAGAAAGCCTCCCGTAACGGGAATAAGTTTTGGATCGGTTCCAAACTCCACTATGAAAGTCAGCACAATAACACAGCAGCTGCAGGAGATGAGACTCTCTCAGGAGGCAAGAAGTCTTTGAGCACTTTCAGGTATAGTGCAGAACATCTCCTGCCTTCTCTCTTTTTCATTTCTACTAGCAAGGATCATCACATGGATGAAAGGCAGTAAGATTTACAGGCTTTGACCACGTACTTTATCATGTTTTGATTATTCTATGGCAGAGAAGAACTGTACCTCAGAAGTGGCAGTCACATCATGGGAAAGTAATTCTGCTCATTTTAGCTGTCATGACTCTGTATCACCTGTGAGACTACTATTATTTTTCTGCTGAATATAGCCTCTCTGTCGTTTTAGGCTTTGAAAAAGAAAACAGAGGGGATTTCATATTTGGCATGGCTGGAGTTTACTTATTTGCTTATCTTTTGAGTGTTTGCCCTTTCCAACATTCCTTGCATCACACAGACATTTTTTCCCGCCGTGGAGCACAGCTTCATAATCTGCTTTATAGGAAGAACCAGCCAGAGTTAAAAAGAAAAGGTTTTTCCAGCACCTCAGCAATAGCTAAAAGACTGATTCTGAAGCTGCCCAATTGCACTGGCATGCAACTCTGCTCAGAAATCTGTAACTCCACTAAAGGGAGAAGTTCCAAGTTGGGGGGGGTGGGGAGGGGCAAAGGGAAACAAACAAAACCCCAAAATGTTTCAGCAGCGTTGTCATTCAAGACAAAAAAAACATGTGAGCAGTTCATTAGATGTGAAGTCTGACAAGTGATTACTGAGTTGCCTCACGTTTGCTGGCTTGTTACTGCTGCTGCTACTATCACCAGCTACTCCACAGTCCTCTTGCCCATCTGAAACTGCTGCTTCTATCAGAGTTAGTATGTTGGGCTTAAAGTTTTTGGCAAAGTCTTTAATGAAAATATAATTAACTTGATACAAAACCCATTAATAATCCCAGTTTCACATTAAAAAAAAAAAAGAGGGGGGGGGAAGAAGGCAGAACTTCAACAGGAATTCTGGAGATACAAGTTGCAAATGAAATCTGGTCTTTAGTTTTTAATACATGAGAATCATGACTCAATTCTGCTACTCAGCCAGAAGTTCAAGGAGAGATTTAATACCTACAGTTTAGGCATTAAATTGGTCTTGAAAACTTATCAGTTGGGTCATTTGAAACTGGACTGGAAAAAAAGCATTAGAGAAAAACTACAGGCAGCAATTTTCCAGTGGTAAAAAAAAAGGATCATTATGCAGTCTTAATGTATATAATTTTAACTTCCCAAGAGGTATGGAAAAAAGTACAGTTCAAAACTCTACCTGGCTGGTAATCCCAAAGCAGTGGCTCCTGAAATTTTTACTACTGATAATCTTTTGAAAAAGAATCACTTATTTCCCATTTCTCACAACAAAATAATTGTTTCTAGTCTCAATCACTTTGACAAATGTGTTGGGCACTGATTCTCTCCAAGAGTCTGACACAATCAAGTTTAAATAAATTGTGCTTTAATTTAAAATAATCCTTTCTTAGATAACGAAAAAGGTGGGATTCTGGACCTGGGAAGAAACCAATGCAGAGTCCTTCATCAAAATCCTTCCTCCATGATTTTGCTCTTCAATACTCCACAACTCTCCTGTGCCACTGTCAAATACCTGCCATGCCTCACCCACAGAGTAGGCTCACCCTTAAGAGCTCAGCTTCCTCTGCTTGCATTTTATATATACATACACTCACAGACATACACCGGACCACCCATCTTAGCCCTTCAATTATCTTGGTTGGCTCTTTTCACCACAATGCAACTACAGTTTCAGCATCAAAACGAAGAGTGGGAGATGAGAGAGGAGACAAGGAAGACAAGAATTCAACACTAGTGGCTTTTAAGCTCCCTAATTAAATGCATAGGGCACTGCATCTGCATAACTGAATTGAAAGACTTCAGGTCTTTCAATGCTTTATTAAAGCCTATGAAATCAGTGATGAGTGGCACATATTTGACAGACAGGATTCCTCATGGTGATCGTTAGAGATCTGAGAGCAGAACTGAAAGTGTGCCCTTTTTTCCTAGAAAAATACTTAGAGACATTTTCTTCCCTGCTTCTGAATCCCCTTGAAGAAGGATCAGCTGGTTGGCATTGAATGTCAGTGCTTGCAATTAAGATCATTTTAACTACAACAGAATTCATTACTCCATTTGAAGCAGCATCCCTGTCTTGGGAGGCCCTCTTAATCAAAACTATACTCACGTGAATTATTACCCTTTTACCGCTCTGTCAGATAATTGGTAGTACCAGCTTAATGAACAGTATATACTACTTCTGCCTCTGCTACTGTTGAAGCTTGTCATCACTGCTGGGTATCACATGGTACCACGAAGCCTTCAAGTCATCCTTTCCAGAAGCTATCCAGAGTTCCCTGTCTAATGCTGCATTACACCAGCTCCGACACTAGTACAGCACTTCAGCAACTCTATTACAAAATCTAGACAAGCCTGGCAGCAGCCCATGCTTGACTCCTCTCCACTCCACAATCCTGAGTACAGAAGCCGTTCAAAGAAACCAGGCCACAGGCTGTTTAACCACATGTTAATAACAAAACAAAGCAAGGTTGCTTCTTCTGTCTGGAGCTACCCTACAAATGAGCTGGTATAGCTCTCGCTTGGGAACACAGGTCATCACAGATCATATTTCCACATTTTATTCATCATCTTAGAAATACAAGTAAGAAATTAAATTCTGATCTTCAAAAAAAAAATATTTTCCTGAAGACTATGTCTTAGCAGAGCAAATTAACACACACAAAATAGTCCCTTTCCCCACTCAATCCATAAAAATAATTTTCCCTAGTATTAAACATGCTTTCAGAATAAACATGTTGCAATATAATTTTTATTTCCTTCGTATTTTACAGACAATAATGCCTCACCTCAGTATCTCATTAGATATGGAGGTTAAACACAAACAGGTTACAGCATTTCTCAAGCCTCATTTACAGAGGGGGTGAAAAATGCATTTTACAGAGGGAAGAGATGAAGAGCAAAATCCACAAAGGTACTAAGAAACTTTTGGACTCTCACGTGTTCCAAATGAAAATGCAAGGAACTTTTCTAACCCTTCCAGAATCTTGAAATTTTGACTTACCAACTTGGTACACACAAGTGCGCTGGCACATGCAATGTGGCTGCCTGAAACTACACGAACATCCCCAATTTGCATGGCCACCCTAACCATGACACCAAGCATCATCACACACTATAGAGCTCTGTTTAAATGACTCAGTGGAGGTTATAACAACTCCGTGTAAACCAAGAGGCATCTACAGGTGGGTCTTAGACTACAAATGTACACTAGGGTCTCATGTACATTTCTTTCCTAACTTTTCAGCTTAAAAGAATCCAGAGAAAAGCATCAACTGCTGTCAAAGATTCAGTCAATGTCCATGCTAACCTGACAGCAGAATTAAGTCAGGCTTCACTTTATTTGCAAGTTTTATAAAAATCAACAAGGAACTGAATCTTTCAACCACATGCCTGAGAAATTCCTGTTTACTTCTCCCAAGATGGATTGTGAAATACACGGCTGTTCAACTTGTTATCTTAGGAGAATCATCAAAAATATTCAAGTGGGAAACTACCTCCACAACAAGGAACACTGGACACAGAAGAAAGAAAATAATAGAAACCCCTTTATTTTTAATTTGCCAAGATATCATGAGAGGCAGAATAACCTGTGGCTTTAATCAGGAAAGAGCGCAAACAGAACAAAGCCTTTGGAGTTGCCTAAACAAGATTCAAGAAGCATCATTCAACAAACTAAGCCAACCCTGAAGCAAAGGAGAAAAACTTTGGCCTTCAGCTTTAGTCCAGGAAATCACCTTTTAAGATTTGAACTGGGTTGAGATAAAATATTTCTTGCAACTACTTGCTTGTACAAAGCAACTAGTATTACAGTTACATCTCCTAAAGCACGCAAGAGTGATGGCAGAGAGAGAAAAGACTAGATTCTCCAAAGATTTAAATTGGAGCTGTTCCAGCGCAGTCAAAAAGCCAGTTTATCCCAGAGAGATACTTGGATATTAGGAAAAATTTGTTCACCAAAAGGGTTGTCAAGCATTGGAACAGACTGCCCAGGGAAGTGGTTGAGTCGCCATTCCTGGAGGTATTTCTTTAAAAGACGTGTAGGTATTGCACTTAGGGACATGGTTTAGTGGTGGAGTTGACCTTATTAGATTTATAGTTGGACTCAATGATCTTAAGCGTCTTTTCCAACCTAAATGATTCTATTGGTCCACTTTACGCCCAACCCAGACCTCCTATAATTAAACAGCTGTGTTATCAAAATAAATAAATAAAAAAGGGAAGATCACTTCCTTATTTGCAACAGATACGTCTTTGCTTGTGCACATTTCAAGCTTCCCAGTAAACAAAAGATAGAACAGACAAGTAAGACCCTACAGGACTTTCAACACCACTTTACTTGCAAGGAGGTATGGATTCTCTCTGCAGATTTGACTGCACACAGGATGACAGAAAATATATTTCTAGGATGAAATCACATTAAGCCAACGCACCCATTTTAAACATGGAGAGCAGAGTTAGTGCTTCAAAGCACTTGAAGCCACTTGTGTGTCTTCCTTAATATAGCCTGTCTTCAGCACAGGAGAAGGCAGATTCCTGCAGCCTGCCTACAAAAATACTAAAACGTTCAGAAAAAGCAGAACACTAATCAGGCAGTTAGCCTGGACAGCAAGTCAGAGTCAATAGGAGGGGAAAAAAAAAATACTGAAAGTTGGCATCTCTGTCAATAGTACTAATTACTTCTCATTTCCATAAGTCTCTCCCCTAAATCCATTATGTTATCAGCCACAGAAAGTGAAATGGATTCTCAGCGAAGCCATCAGTGTTTCTATCTATAGAACTACTGAAATTACTGATCAATAAGACTGCACACCTTCTGCCCACGCAACCCCCATCCCTTCTATACACTCTGGTCCTACTGAGCCAGAGAGCAAAGGGACAAAGTTGCAAAATGAAACTGAGTGCGTTGACTACGCAGAACATTGCTGTTGACCTCCATTGCTCTCACATCTAGTCTGTTGACATCATAAGTCTACTCAGTTGCTGCTTTTAAGACAAAAAATAAAAGGAAAATAAGCTTACCTGCATCCAAACCAAGAAGGTTTTGCCTGTGGCTTCAGCAGAAAAGCAAATTCATCTATTGGACTTTAAAAATCAATATGCTTCTTGTGGATCACCTCATTCTCGTGGGAACAGAATGAAAGGGCTTGAAAAAAACCCTTAGCCAAGGCTTTAGAGGAGAATCCTCAAAGACTCACAAGCATTCCCAATTCATCAGTGCACACATACAAGCAAGCTACAGAAAACCAAAATGCACACCAAAAATCGCAGCCCTTACTCCAGTGGACTTTGTCCAAATCTGACTACACACAACCACTTCTGTTCTTCCTCCCCTCCTGCCCCAATGCATACCGTTGAGTTCATACTCACGTGCAATGCTGTAACAACAGTAAGTATCAGCATTTACCATGGCAGGATGACAATGGTGTTTTATAACATATGATATTGGTCGATGAGGATTGGGTTAGAGAGCAGCTAGGCAAACTGAACACCCACAAATCGATGGGTCCCAATGGGATGCACCCACGAGTGCTGAGGGAGCTGGCAGATGGAATTGCTAGGCCACTCTCCATCATCTTCGAAAAGTCATGGAGAAGAGGAGAGGTGCCTGAGGATTGGAGGAAAGCCAGTGTCACTCCAATCTTCAAAAAGGGCAAGAAGGAGGACCCGGGAAACTACAGGCCAGTCAGTCTCACCCCCATCCCTGGAAAGGTGATGGAACAGCTCATTCTGGAAGTCATTTCTAAGCACATGGAGGAGGAGAAGACTATCCGGAGTAGTCAACATGGATTCACCAAGGGAAAATCCTGCTTGACCAATCTGATAGCCTTCTATGATGGCATGAGTGGCTGGGTGGACG
>VZSC01015851.1:65563-80705 GCA_013398225.1 Steatornis caripensis
TCTAAAGGGTGGATGTCAAGAGGACGGGGTCAGACTCTTCTCAGTGGTGCCCAGCGACAGGACAAGGGGCAATGGGCACAAACTGGAGCACAGGCAGTTCCACCTGAACATGAGGAGGAACTTCTTTACTGTGAGGGTAACAGAGCACTGGAACAGGCTGCCCAGAGAGGTTGTGGAGTCTCCTTCTCTGGAGAGATTCAAAACCCGCCTGGACGCATTCCTGTGCAACCTACGCTAGGCTAATCTGCTTTAGCAGGGGGGTTGGACTAGATGATCTCTAGAGGCCCCTTCCAACCCCTACCATTCTAGGATTCTATGATATACAATACAGAAACAGATTAAGTTATTTCTTACAATGTATTATATTAGAAAAGTGAGAGAAATCCCATCAACTCGATTCTTTGATGTGTTGTGCACATCAAAACCCCAGCAGATTGAAAACAAAGAAAGAAAAAGAAACAAAACAGGCATGGCTAATTCTTTCAACTAGAAAAAGATGATGAATTAAGTTTGTCTTTAATAGTACAGTCATGGTTCAAACACAAAACTAAAAAATCCCAACTCTGTCTGTATATAATATATGATAATTCTTTGGTTCCACTAGGCAATTTTAAATTTTTTTTTAAAGTAGCAGTGAACTCCCTGTCCACAGTGGGAACAGCATTCACAAGAATTCAGAGATTCCCTAATGTACATACAGAAGAATGGAAATTAGGTACTTCATGCTGCCTCTGCAATTTAAGATCCTCACACTGATGCCACATGCAGCACACAGTTCACTTAACATTATCAACTCTCTTATCACACTAGCAGCCTTATTTGAACTTCTTTCCTTAACAATTGACAACTGAGGATATTACATATCATTGCTTATGAAATGGCCAGCGTGCTGGAAGATGCTCTTGTTACCTTCTCAAAAGGAACTGCTGGAATAAAAGGAACATTCAGTATAGCAGATACCACTATTTATAGAGAGTAAATACAGATTCTTAAACATGCCAACAATGGTTTTACTGTAAAATCCCACGGCGTATTACAGTAACCTCATCATAGCACCTGCAGAGTTGGGGCCATAAGATATCACACAGATCACAGAAGACACTGGAAAGCAGGTATCACTCATAACACCTATTTCCAGACTCACAGGGAAAGAGGAGGCAAGCACAAAATTTGCACATCTGAAAGTGATGCTAGAGACACCATCAGTGGTCTGGGCAGGTCATTTCCACATCACGACTGCCCCATCCAGTTTGCACAGCACGCAGTACCCTATACAGCCCTAGGGTGAGTGCACGGCTTTATATTATGGCAGAGCTATCAGCACTCTTATGCAATCTAAACTGTTTGTACTGTAGCAAAAAAGTAAGACTGACCTATATCTTCAATTTGCTTATTGTGGATGAGATTACACAATTCTGATGTTAACAGAAGAATTTGGCCTCTTTTCAATCCAGTGAAAAAACAACGTTCAAAGTTTATGTTAAACAAAACCAAATAAAAAACCCCAACACCACAGTGAACAAGCTTTACCACCCTTTCTTATTTAAGTATGACAGATTTTGAAGTAGCTTGCACCAAGCATGTTGTTTCTAGGACAATAGAGCATTTTTTCTTTAGAAACATTAAGACACTGTCCCAGTGTGAGACACTGGTGTTTCACATACCACTGCCTAAGATTAGAACTGCATTCTTTATTACTTGTAAAAGTGTTGCTGCATTTGTTGGTTTGACTCCATTCATCTGCAAAAGACAAAACTAGTCTGTATTTCAGAGATTAAATTACCTGAAGGTGCACACATGACCTCTCCGGAAAATCAGGTGCTCTCCAATTTAAGTTGTTAAAATCTTGGGCAAGGAAACAATGAAAAGGAAACAAGATTAAGGGAGCCATGTCCAGCAGGCTCTGTCTATTCTAGACTGATAATCAGACAGTTTTTATTATTATCAGTGTATTTAAGTCCATTTTTTCAAAGAATAACTGTAGAAAACAAAACACTCAGTGAATTGTCATCTAACCTGGATGTGTTGATCTGTGACTGTTTAAGCAGTGCACTTTTGGCAGTTCACCGTCACAAACTCCGGTTAAAATAGCAATCGCTGAAAAAGCATTCGAGTCACTTGCTGCAGTTTTTCTATAGAAGCATAAAGATATGCAAGTAACATCACACTCACTCTAAGGAAGACATAACGGAGACATACTCCCAACCAGCTCTTTACACATGGACTGTGCACCTAAAGCATCACTGCAGTATTTATTGCACACCAGCCACCAGCTTTGCTTAGTTAGCTCAGCAAATGGGAACACACGCAGACACATGTGCCAGAATACAAACCCTCCACAGACCCCAGGTACACGTTCCAGTTGTCAGTGCATGCTAACCTCCAAACTGTTATATTGTCACTGCTATTACTCCCTATCCTTGTGGCATTAGAACAGGGCACTACAGTTATTTTGCAGCACAAACATGTCCCAAGTCATTAATAGGGTGAGCACAAATTTATCGTTGAAATAACGCTTGCTTATTTTATCAGAGGAATGACTGCACATTTCTCTTTTTATTTTAAAGGCTGAGCGAGTATTAATCTGCATACAGCTGCAAAATGTAAGACTATACTACCATCTACTACTGCACCTGAACTAACAGTGCAGTATGGATTTACAGTAACAGGTAACCCATTCACTCAGCTACTGCATAATATTCCAATGCAGTTTCCTCAGTTTAATTTGGCATTACAAGACCTCGGAGTTTCCCTACGTGAGGGACGGACTTCACCCCGACTGGGCCACATGACATACTGGATAGCCAGCAACAGTCACATCCACATCGCCTGCTGTAGTTCTGGGTCATTTCCTTTGCACAGCAGGGACTGTCTCAACATCAAGTACTCAGCCTTTCGGTATCCTACGACGCCTTGCCCCACTAAAGGGGCTTGGGTCATAGTGGATGTTCTTCCCACATGAAACATACCTCAGAGAGTAAGAGCAGTAGTATGATACATAGTACTTGGTATGTTACAAACCTATAGTCTCAAACAGGTACTGGTGAGGAACACAGTGGTGCTACCGGTCACTTTAGGAGCACATGCTGAAGAGTGGGGCAATGGTGGCCACACCACCCAGAGTTTAAACAGCAAAATGACGTGGCTTCAACATAGCCCTCTGGAGGACGTGCAAGTAAACTGCCAAATTCAGTTGTGGCAGCTTGCAGGGCAGGGCTATCAAGCTACTGAGAAACCCATGCCTTTACAAAGGCATTAGTCCATACTAACTCCATACAGCAAGCAGAGTTTGAAATAGAAGTGCGAACATTCATTTGCCTCACCTTCATTGTGTTTTAAAAGCACTTCTCAGTGTAAATTTCACTTAAGTTCAGTGCAAATTAAACCTTTTTGATGCAATTGAGTTCTGTCCTTTTCTCTTGCACCCCGATAGTGAAAGCCCTACCTCAAATTATAAAGCCACTTCAAATTAGAACACCACTAGGCGCCATTTCTCACCTCATGACATCAGCTGCATCCTTTACTAAATGCTTGTTTTATATTTACCTCCTGCATGTTGACACTTCATCATGATTCCAGGTAGCAGTGCATTTAAAAGACAACATTATACATCAGACTTTCATCAAACATGGCCAATTATGCAAATTCCTCCTAAATTTATTTTTAAAGAAAAGGAAGATTGATTGCAGAGATTTATCATTTACACAGACAGTGATTTAGAAGGGTATTTCAATTGCTTACGTACCTAACAAAGATGTGGGATTTGTTTATAAACTTCAGGCCTACAAAATTGAATGTCGACACCAGATAATTGTCATGTCCTACCCAAAATGCTAAATTTCATCGAAATACTCCTTGTAGTAAATCAACACTCAGCATTAGTCTTAATGAAAGTTGATTCTGATGCTGCCTGTACGTAAAAAGTAAGTACCAGTCACACAAGTAATGGATACCTCAAGCAAAAACAACACATAATTTCTCATCGCCGTTTGCCATGACAAGTATGACAATGGCATCACATTTGATTGACTTCATAGATGTTGGTGCTTAGGGCACACGTATCTAACTCATTTGGATGCGGGCCAGATTCCATATTTAATTATGGCCTGTGGGCTTGAGCACTAATTAAAGACACCATACTCCCTTCAGCTCCCATTCTCCTCAAGAAGAGGCCACCGATTCCCAATAAATTATTAACTATTTGTTCAGCAACACGTTATGATGTTCACCTAGAAAATCTTCAGCATTCCTTCTAAACTTTGTATCCTTTGCCTCATCCTTCTCTCTTCCCCCCCCCCATTCTCTTCCATCTTTGCATCTATTTGTCTTCCCTTCCTCTTTCCCTGTTCTAATCTTTTGACAACACTTCAGACACTAGAAATCTGTGTCTTGAAGTAGACTCTTGCATTTTCATTCTTAAGTGTCACTGCACTGCTGTAAGCCAATTTCTCACCCCTTGTATATCCTTAGACCATCCCAACTTGGAAATAAAACAAATCTATGCTTTGCTTGGCACAGTTCCTTTCCCATTTGTATTTGCTAATCTCTCTCAGGTGTTAACAGCTCAAGAAGCCCAGTTTAAAGCATCATAACACAGGAGCAATCGTATATCCTAGTTCCTTGATTTCCACAAGAGTCAAATCCTGTTTGAACACAAACACACCTTTCCTGGCATATTCTTATTGCTTCCTATGTTTTGAGTCCCATATCAGGAAATAATCCTGTTCAAATTGTGAGGAATCACAAACATTTCAGCCAAAACTCAAGATGTTTGCCTTCTCAAATGCCTTTGCAGTGACTCACAGGAACTGTTATTTCATTGCTATTTGTTCCCATTCTCTTTACAATATGGTTAGTGGGAGATGTCTCCTATGAGGGACTATGAAAAACTTTTGTAGCATCCAGTACAATTTACATTGATGTGCAGTTTTGTGACTCCCAAGAGTCTTCTTGTTTATCCTGCACTTGTGTCAGACCACAGGAACTAAGTAAATCGTAACCTACATAGTTCTTACCTGAAGTGGATGGTAAGAAAGATGCCCTTTGCAAGATAACCGTTTACAAGATAACAGTTTACACACAAGAAATCTTTCCACAATCATATCCCTAAAGTACTGTAAAATCTTTTTTCACATCCATGGCTGGAATATCTAGGTTCTAATCTAGTGGAAGAAAAAAGCTAGGTAAGCTCTTGTGGTTCTTACACAGCTCTACCATCCATCTGAAAGCAAAGTATTAAACTTCAGGAATAATTAATAGCTTGCAAATTACTTCAGGGACAGAGATTGCTGAGTTAGGAATATGTTGGGGGGATCATAAGAACGTTCCTGGCTTGCACTAAGAAGTCTCACCATACTGTAATAATAGACATAGTTTCTTAAATAATTAGATCGTAACACATAAACAAGTAGCAGCACGTTAAGGCAGAATATTTGGTTTTGTTCTACCATAATAGATACATTTGCTCCTGAAATCAAATGCCAGAAAACTACTGCACTATAATTAGTTTAATACAGATATTCTGAGAAGTAAGAACATTGTAAGTTTGAATACAACAAAAAAATGAAAACATACAGTTCAATAGCTGTATCATTTATGTTAGCACAAAAGAAATTGCAAAGAACATTTTCCTTTGCCTTCGTATGGGGTTTGTTTTCTGAAAATATGAAGCTACAAAGACGGTCTGTGTTAATCATCTTCTGAGCTACTTTATTAAGATATCACCATCTCTTATTAAAATGAATAGTTCTAATCTGTTTGAACATCACCCTTTATAAAGTACAGAAATCCAGTTTTAAAACCAACAGGTAAGAAAGTTGCATAACTGTTGGGATCGGAAGGGACCTGTATTTCCATCCTGCCTCCATGATAATAAATGCATCTCAACTGGCGAGTCCTCTGTGAGGCCTAGTAACCGGGACTTGCAAACAGGTTTGGGTTGCAGCTTGTTGTCTTCAGAACTATGTGCTCCTCTTCATGCTTGCTCTCCCTTCCCACTATGCTGTGCCAACATTTGATCCTTCTACCGCTCCCGGACCATGTCCTACAAGCTCCTTATGTACTCTATGTTTGATTCATCCTGCTGCACACCACAAAGAATCTGTTTACACTAAAAATAGTTTATTCTCCCAGTACGAACAAGACATAACAGAAACATGATGTTAAAACAGTCAGCATTAACATATGTGTCTCTTACTCGGAGACTACTGTCTCCTGGTGATAACCAAGGCAGCCTTAATTTTCCAAGAGACCCAAGGAAGTGTCTGCACATCTAGAACAGCTCTCACCAGGACTCTCTCCTGCTGGACAAGAAAGTCCTCTGAACTATCTCCCTCAAGGGAGGGACCAACTCCTTTCATAGCCATGACTGCTCGGGTTTTGGGTTTTTTTCTTCCTCAACCAAAAAAGTGGAATAAATTCAACAGGAGGTCAGTCTTGAAACTCAAGGCTGCTCTTTGTTCCACAACAAGCATTTGCCATCTCAAGCTTACCTTTCTCCTCCAGTTCTGTCTCTCAAGAAGCCACCTTTAAGTGAACACACACATATTCATACAGTAAACACCCACTACAATGGCCAACATGCAGTATTTCCTACTAGCACCACAGCTGTCCCAGAATCATTCCTGTTCCTTATGCCTATGTTGAAAAGAGTTGATCTCCAAACTTTCTTCTTTTGTAAAATGAGATTACAAAACAGAAAAGCAAGCCAAGAAAAAGTAAGTCATTTTAAGGGAATAAAACTTTGCTCCAACTGCTGGTTTTGCCAAAACTGCAAAGGAAGTTACAAAACAAATAAGTTGTGATGGAATACCATGGGTGCTTTGCAACTATACCAGAGCACTGTGGTTTGACAATAGCATTGTCCCCATCTCACTGCTCTTTCTTCCCAAAACTTCAGTATCCTGCAATATCTAACTCCTCCTTTCAGCTTGCGTATCACCTTCCTGAATTACATGTGTGTATTCTAGCACACAAGGGTAAAACTTAATTTGCCTGCTGTTTGCCCTTAAGCTATTTACAGGTCAATTTTAATGATGGACATGAGAACTAAGATTTTGCTGGAGGGTTTGAGTTCCCAGCTCCATTTGGCTTTCAGGCAGTCCCTAACCCCTTTGAAATTCACAGTATATTTACCATTTCAAATAGCGTTTCTAATAATCTTTAAACAAAAGTAACCACACAACCCCCCTTAAAACTAAACCAAGCCTGTGTCAAGTAATTTATGCCGTTCTCAAAAAATGGAAACCCAGTAAAAATATGAATAACTGAATAGGACTCTGTTTCCTAAAGTCTTGTGGAATATTTCCGTTGTCTGAGACTCCCCGAGGCCTGTGCTACTGAAAACACTGTCAGTTAAAGCGCTTCCATTTCCATGAGCTCCCTCAGAAGCAACTGCATATTTATTGCTGTTGTCACATACCCTATTCTGAAAGTATCAATTGCTGAATACTTGTCTCATCGGTGCCACTCAGTTTGGGATATCTGGAGGACCATGGGGTAATCCGTCACAACAGCAAAGGAGCAACCAATGGCATTAGAACTGAAACAAGGGGGAAAAAACAAATTAAGAATTCTCTCTTGTAGGATTCTCTTATATACGGATTTCCTCATAAGGACCTCATAAGATCCAGTCTGAGCGATTTTTCATTCTGCAAAAATCCAGAAGGCTTCAGCAGCTGCTTTACTGCTATAGCTGAGAGGGAAGGCTTGGGCTTTAGCACAGTGCACAGAGCTCCATGCACACAGCAGCACCACAAGGACTTCAAAAAGCAGATTCAACCCTTCTATGAAAATAAGCTTTAAGAATATGAATTTGAATATGAATTCAAGAATAAGAATATGAATACTTCGGCATGCCTATGGTACCATGCCGGAACACTTATTTGCCTTCTCACCACACAGCAAACAGCCATATAACCTTGCCTGGAACAGGTCTGAAAGCTGCAGGACTCCAATTGTACCAAAGCTTATATTTAAGTTAACATTTATGTTGAATCAATCTTTAATAGGAAATAGTACCAAAGGAAGAAACGTGGATATAACTTCAGCTCTCCCCAACCAGCCATATCCTCTTGCTCAGACACACAGAGAAATTCACACAGCACCTCATATGCTCCCAGCTGCATCAAAAGGCAACCAGCCCCTTAGGCCACTATGGCAAAGGCTGTTCGGTAGGTGCCGTTTCCACAGACTTAGGCAATGGCAGGTGGTGGAAATTGCTTTAGCTTCACTGGTGAGAAGGATACTGACTGTCGGACGAGACAAGACTTTTTTTTTTTTTTTTATAATACAGAAAGTATTCCTCCTCTTTTTACCACTCAGCTGTCTTTCCTTTATTTGAGGGGAAGAATTTCCACCATGTGATTTCTGAAAGTCAGGAGTTACTACACTCAGTATGATCTAGAATTTTTATATAAGCACGAGTCCAGTATTGGTTGTTTTCCTTTATGGTAGCTGAAAATCTATTCTCCAGGTTTTATGTTTCTTACTAAAATAAAAAGTCAAACATTACTGAGCAGTTTCTACTGTAGTCCTGTTTCAAAGGTGACATTTCTCTTAGAAACTAATTTTTATTTTGGACTACAGACAATTTCTTCCTATGGCATTAGTCTTTTCTAAAGGTCTGCATTTTGAAAGAAAAAGTAATCCCAGCAGTCTTCCAGAGTAGGCTTTTGTTTTACACAGTCTCATTCCTTTTGATAATAGTTACAGTAACTAGAGAGTTGGTTTTGCTAGGTTTGATTTTGTTTGGTTTGGGTTTGTTTTTTTTTTAAAAAAAAAAACTTAACTGTTACCAATATGTCACAGAGACTTACTTTAACAAAGCCCTCAACAGGCATTGATATTTAAGGGGGAGAAGACAAGATTGTAAGAATGAAGAATATGAAAGAATTGTTATTACCTTAGTGTAAAAGCAGCTATACATCATTACTTAGCTTAATAAATGAACTATAAAAAAAGAGATAGTTATAGCAATAAACACATTTTGTGAAACATAATTCTATGTACCTTAGACAGTCCTCTTGGATAGAGCATGAATTTAGGTTATGGAAATATTACTTACTCCTGAGTACTCCCTAAGTGTCTCCAGGAAAACAAAATATATGTGTCTCCAGCAATATTGACAGAGTTATTATTAAATATTGTAAGGAAGTAGCTGTAAGCAATCTAGTATGACAGTGTCCTGTACATAAAATATTGTGCACATATTAGTATAGGAAAAAAACCAAAGGCTAATTGAAGGAGCATTCTGACGTTATCTGCTGCTGCCTGTTTTTTTCTTTAATGAAAAATTCGACCTTGATCTTACAGACTGCGTAAGCATACACTTAAGCGAATGCCTAACACACTCCTAGGATTCATTGACTTTCAGACACATAGTAATGGAGCAGAGGGCTATCAGACCTAAGGAGGTTATAAAAGGCACTTTACTGTCTTTCCCCCTTGCACTGATTGGCACAAGCAGCAGCAATGCTCCCAGGAAGACGTGCCAGATTCCACTTCTACTTTGCAAGGTACAGATTAAGCAGAAATCCAGTGGGTGTCAGGAAACGCTCCTCAAAAAAGGCCAACTGCTGCCAGTGGTTTTGTCTGCAGTGCTTTATTCTGTATGAGGCAGCACTTTCCAGGTCCCACTGCCTTCAGAATTGGGTAGGAGCTAGGTGTTAGGAGCTGCCTCTCCCAACATAGCACCGGGAGCCACACTGCTATTCAGATGGTTACGAAAAGCCTGCACCTTGCTGACCCTCTCCCCCCTGATTTACACCACAAGAAGTCAATGCGTATGTACTATGACTTGCGTTTGCAGATTGTTGTTTGCAAGGCAGTAAGAGATCTTGCTATTTCACAAATTAATGGAGTATTGCCCTTTCAGTCACCCTCTCCCCCTCTCACACACGCTGAGAACTTGCTCCTCAGTGCTTCTGCACCTCAGTGGCAGGCAAGAGCAAGGCAGGCAGGCGAGCGGTCGCACTGGGTGCTGCTCACCTGCTTTCTCCTGGGGAGAAATCTGTAAAGAATGGAAATAAAGAAGTTCCCCCTTCTGCACATCAAGTTTAATTACTTCTGCTCTGCTGATCTCTGCCCGGCCCTAAGAAAAGAAGTACCATCTATTTACAGTAAGTTGGCAAAATACCACAGGGAATTAGCCCGGGTGTGAATGAAGAGCACTGCACTGAGAGTTTCATTTCCCTAATCAGGGAGCAGGATCTCTGGCGATACAGGTGAGCCAATCAAAATTCCTCAAATTATACAAAATGCATCCAACTTACCCGTGAGCCCCTGATGAAGAATTATTCAGAAAAGTTACAAGTTCAAATGCATTCTAGACTATTGCCATCTGTTTGCAACAAATTTATGAACAAAAAGGAAGTTTAATGAATAAGTTATTCACTACAAGTTCTCTCCCCATTGCTTTTTATTAGTTTTGATAAAACATATACTTTCATCTATTTCACTTATAAATCCTTTGGAGAGATCAACCTTTTCATCTAATATATTTTAGCTAACCAGTTACAAATCCTGAGTAACCAGTATTTATGCTAAGAAATCAATACCTATTGTAGCCTGTATATAACAATCTAGGTTTCATTTCTTTGCTGAGCACAACCAATCCCACCTCCAGAATGCCACCATTGGTAATAGACATTTAATAGGCTGGGTTTCTCCAATAAGTTGTATCTTTGAAATAAACCTTGCTGACTGTAATGCTTACAGAAACACTAGCTGTGTGTGCTGAGACACTTCTAAAACCCAGATCCCAAAACACTCTTTCCAATTTTGTGGCAAAGAAGTCTTCCTGAACAATATTGAATCGAGTCAATCAAATCATTGCATGAAGAAGTCTGTGCCTAGCTGCAGTAAGGTAGCCTTGGTTTCCTCTGACTGTCACCTGTACTCTTAACACCTAGGTGTGTCAAAACGTGAGGCATTACAGTTTTATTGTTACAAGGAAATATATGGCAAGTTTAATCAAGCCTAAAACAACATTCATTCATCTAAGGGCATAAGTGACAATTAAGGTCCAAACAAAGGTGCTGGGCTTCACTGAATAAGCCTTTCCTCACAGTAGCAAAGAATAAAAGATGAAGCTCAGGCTTTGCACAAAAGTGCTGCACTGGCTGCATGGGCATCCTACTGTCAGCGAACAAACAGAAATATTCACTCAGCATAACAGAGGTCCAAAGCCCAGTGAAGTCATGGGCAGAAGAGGAAGCAACACCTGCTCACACATCACCATGCTGTTGCCACCAAAAACGTCTTAAAGTTATTTATCATCTTGTAAGATGGGCCTTATTACAAAACCCAATCGTGCAAAACCTAAGTTTTACAAACACTTGAAACACATGAATCTCTTATCGTTTACATCCAAGCCAAGACCCTATGTACCCATCCACTACATTTGCCTTAAGTAACTCATCACAAATGAATAAGGTCATTCATAAACATGTAACTACCTATGCTTTCTTACTTTTTCAGCTATAACATATCCCATCTAGAATGAATACTTCAAGTCAATCAGGCTATAATAAGCAACTGTCTTTCTTCAGCTGCAATCTGCATAGATGAAATTATTCAATATACATCAATTATTTTGAACAATAGAAACAAAGTTATTGCAGAGAGCACTGTCAAAGTAACAATCAGCTCCATTATTTAGATGACATTCAACAGAATAGCAACCCAACACTCCCTTCATGATTGTTCTAACCAACACTACACCATCACCCACAAGTACAGCCTTAAAACAGCATCTCCTTCTACAGCAATACCTTAGGTGATTCAGGTTTGTAATGTCATCGATGTGTTTAGTACCTAGAATTTCAGAGGTGCGTAACAAATTAATTCTCCCTCCTCATGGCCAGTAAATATTAGAGTCAAGAACCTTTGGCACAAACACTGAAATAGCAGATGTACGAGTTATCAGTGTTTCATCCATTCACCCATATGGGTTGCCTCATTTTTATAAGGAATTATGCAATATTACAAATTCATGCGCTGTAACATTCCATACACTCTTGCTTACGATGATAATTAGATGTATGCACCAATCTGATGCTCAGGAAACCCTGAACAAATAACCTGCATAGCCCTTCAAGAGCTTCAAATTTTAATATAACCTAATTTATGTTTGTAGTGCTAAAACACTAATACCAAGGAGTAATTGCCTGACGTTTAGAAACCTCTATTAAACTATGTTTAACAAAGACCTGTGTTAGCAGGGAAGAGCCAGCTGTTACCTAGAACATTTTATCCATTTTTCCTCTTCCCTTTCTTTATCTGGTCTGGAACATCAGGCAACAAAATAGATTCGCTGTTTGGGAAAATCCTGCCATACTGTTGGGATCTCTGGAAGTACATATTTTTGCCAACAAAGCCAGCTTAGTACTTTCATTACCCAGACATACTTTCAGTACCAGAGTTTGACCTTTCTCACCCAACTGATGGTTTGGAAAAGCATTTGCCTCAGAATACCCACATAGCTGTTGCACGAGTAACAAGGCGGCACTGAAACACATTACTGCTACGTCCCAATCTCATTCTGACCCCTGGTGACTCTCCTTCTTGCTCAGTATGAATCGAAAAACATGTCAAACAACAGCCTGAGCCAAATTACACAGAAACTCTCAGAGCGGTCACAGGAATCACAGAGCACTGAAATTCACACAGCATTAAAAATATTTTTCCATGAAACTTTAGCTGTGTGGTCTTAAAAGTAAGATACTGGAGGGCTTTCCTGTAACACCCTGCCTGCCAACTCATACACAGGCCTCTAAAGTGCTACCAGCTCTAATCTTGTTAACTCTTACCTAAATCAGTCACCGTGCCCAATGGAGTATTTTCATGATATCTTCTAGAGAAATTTAATCTCTAGTGCTTTTTTAAAAAGAAATAGATGAAAATAAAACCTTACAGTTTTGACTTTTGTCATTTAGGGGAAACTTATTTTTCATGCCTTTAAAGCTACTTCAACATTTTTAAACATCATTACACAGCAAGGGAGAAGGGTGAGCAGAATGAGCACTATGTTTAGATAGAACAAGGGCAGCAACAACTGGGGTTGTAACTCCCTCTTTCAGTACTCAATTTTTTTTTTGTTAAAGTCAATAGAAACTAAACTAATCCCTTTAATGGATCCCTTTAATGATACTTCAATAAAACTACTCCTTTAAGAGGAGATCAGTGTCTCAGTCGCCCACTGCCAGATCTCTGGAGTAGGTAACTCCCAGGAAACACTTGTATACATTCTTCAGGGAATCAACAATCTCTTATGGACAGTGAGATACAGCTCCCTTTCCTTGAGCTGCTTAAAAGTCCAGTGTCTTCATTCACAGGGTGGATTCCCTCCACCACCACTGAGGAGAGGAAGAAATGACCTTCTGGATGTGCACTTCTCTCACCACTAACTGTGATGGCTGCGGTAAGGCTCAACAGGGCCAAAAGGTCATATTACGAACCAGATTATTTGTCTTTTAAAGACGAAAATTTGCACATTCGTTTGATTCTCTTTTCTCTCTCTCCAAATGACTATCTTCATTTCATCAAAATCTGAAAACAGTTAGACCCACTCTTAATTATACACTACATAGGGAGGCAAATTTGGTAGAAAACATTTACAACTTTGGAAACGCTTAGCTGTGCCAATTTTCATTATTTTAGTTAGAGGTTGAAAATTTGTAGAGCAACTTGGTATTATTTATCATCTTGTCTTATAAAAAAAAAATGGCAGCCCCAGGGCTCAGCACAGAATTGAAGGGCTTCTTATTCTCCACATGGCTTTAGATACTAGGGATGTATCTCCTCAAAAATGGAGGAAAACTTGACATTCTTTCCCAGCATAGTACCTTTTTTCTTTTCCACTTGCTTACAAACAAAAATAAATTCAACTCAGCATTGTAAATTGTAATTATATTTTTTGAAAATATCTTATAGCAAGAAAGCTAGTCTGGGTGCATAACTTGTAAAACAAAACTTTTCACTAAATTCTGCATCATATTAAATAAAATTAATTCAACCCTTTTCAGTAAAACCCTTCCATTAATTGAGCGATGAGCAGTGTAACTGAAAGCATTTGCTGTTAATCACCAGAAAGTTGTTTCACAAATGCATCTTGAATGAGGTCTCAAGTAATTAAATCCTTGAGAAAGGCAGGAGAGCTCATGCTTTCTGACTTTGGTTCAATATATCAAAAGCAACACTTTAAAAACAGATTTGCAATCAGGAGGCTTCCCAGACCTCTTCAACTGTCAGAGTCTGTGCATCACACCGTCAAAATTGCCCATGTTAGGGCTGAGAAAAGACAAAAAGACAGTAATTATGAAGTATTATCAAAATGTGTATATTAAGCATATTATAAGTAGCGAGTCTACACATTTATCATTTCCAGATCCTTTACAGCCATTATATTTAGCATTTTCCATGGTAAAATACATCTGAGGAACAAAGATTACAGTCATGGTTGCTAACTACTAGCATCACAACAGTGATAATGAGTTCTTTTCACGGGATTCATATGTTTTCAGATATAAAATAGAGGCCTACAGCATCAGGACCTTACACCTGTACCAAAGAAAAGGCATATTCAACTACAGAATGAGCCGCTACAGTGTCATAACATGGAATTCTCACCCTTTTAAAGAGACCAGTATGTTTGTTGAAAGGAAATGTAACTAGTTTAATAGACCAATAGACTTTTCTTTAAAGACATCTACTAAAAAACTTGAAAAGGTTTCTCCGAGTGCAATTTAAAGGATCAAACAAAAGAAGAGGAAGCAAAAATAAGAGATTCATTTTCAGATTCATCTATAATGTCTGCTATTGGTTTTCATAAGCAGCTTGTTAACTAGACAGTTTTTCTGATCATATATACTTTCTGTTCTCACAGCATGATTATGACTGGGACACAAATGAATATTTTTACACAGGAGAAAACACCCTACGCTCATACTCAACTCAATAGTCCTAACGCCATCTTGTCAGCAGTAGCCTGGTGCTCTTATGTGATGAGAAGTGACATGCAATAGAAGAGCTCCACATTGTTAAAAATCAGAGATGACTCCCGGCTTGGGGAAACGGGCTTTTTGCTTCAGTTACACAGTACCACTAAAGCTATGTGAACAGAAGGAAAAAAAAAAAAAAAAAA
>VZSC01015851.1:80820-93826 GCA_013398225.1 Steatornis caripensis
AAAAAAAAAAAAAAAAAAGTCCTGTGTGAGGCATAGCAGACATCTAACTATTGGATAGAAGATTGATAGTACCTGTTAAACACCCTGAGAAATTGTCATTTTAATTAAAGCTATTAGAAACATAAACTCTTCTTTGAATTCTAATGAAAAAAAGACTTGTTTGGTTCAGCGGTTTGGTGTTTGGTTTGGGGTTTTTTTTGTTTGAGAGTTGGGATATTTTTAGGCGGGTGGTCACTTTCTGCACGGCTCCTGGTTTGGGTAATGAGCACATCGATGGGTTTTGTTGGCTTGACAGTGGATCACTGTGTTTTAAAGTTGCAAAATAAGCAGCTGGTAGTCACTCCACAGCAGGGAATTCATCTATGTGTTATCCACAGCATCACATCCCTCTAGTGAGCACAAGCTCCAAACAAACAGTACATCAAAGACTTTAGGAAGGCTGAAGGTAATTTGTGCTGCTTCATATTCTAAGTAAGAAGTCTCCAGCAACTATTTTTGTAGAAAAGAATAAAAGTTCCATAGTAATTGGGCAGTGAGGTTTAGGAATTTTAGTATAGAAAAGAATATGAGAATCAACTAATTCCTGACCATGACTTTTTGATTATATGTATATATTTTTTTAGGTATATTTTCACAAGAGAATTTAGGTATTCCTTGTCCATACAGATATGAATGTGTGAGCATGTGTGATAATTTTTTTTTTTTCACAAAAATTAAGGTTTACGATATCTTGACAAACCTAAAACCTTTTAAATTTTAATGCTTGATCTCATCCTGACGTTTTAGCTTCCTGTAAGAGGTTCTGAATGTGACAGGAATGTCAGCAGTGTAAAACTGCCAAAAGGCTTTTACCTGCTTCAGAAGGGAGTAACAGAGCTATTATTGTCTAATAAACAATATCCTTGTAACTCAGACAGCTCCTCTGAATGAAATGAATGTCCCAGAGGAATCTGATTCAGCATCATTTTAGATGACAGTTGCAATTCTTCTCATCGATGAAATAAATCTTCATTTTTTTCTTTTTAAGCAAGACATATTTAATTGAATGTAATTAACTCACTTTACAGCCACGAGAGGTTTTAATAGCAAAGCGCTCCTTGTTGAGGTTCGTAAAATAGTGTTAGTCAAAAGCATTTGAGAAAAGCAGTAGGCGATGGCTCCAGCTTTTAGGTACACATGACAATTTCCACATTAGCAGGAATGTGGATAACATTCAGGAACAATATGCTGAAAGATTTTTTTTTAATTGTCTGTCTAGTTCAGGTGAGATTGATATATATTAATTCCTCTGATTAACATTATTGCATAGAATGATGAACCCACTAAGAACAGCACCATTGCTACCACATTTATTCTGACTTCAGCTACAGGGGAGTCTTGCTAACTTGTAACTTTGCTGCTCAGTAAGTGTCACCAAGACTTAGGTAATTTTCCTTATGCTAACTTAGTAGCAATCACTTAACACACACACACACACAAATCTGTCTCCAGTTTTTAAAGGACAGTTGTAAAACCTTAGGGCTGCTACGGGCTCATATATGTTAACACACAAAGAAGTCTTCAAAGCAGCTGCAACCCGATCTTTGGTACTGCAAATGTGGGCACCCATATTCTATTTTTACTTAGATATTCTAGGAATTTACTTAGAAAATTCTAGGAATTAAGGTACTTGAATCTGCTAATACTGGCCCAGATGAGAATTCAAGTGTCTAAATACAGTCATAATCAGATCTGACTTCAGCTCATCTGCAGTGGATTTTGTACTTTCATTATCTGCAGAGAGGGTAACTGTTTCAAAGCCTGCCCCATCAATTTTTAAAAGCTTCCTGAAACATCCAATCCAACAACACGGGGTTGTATAGCAGACATCAGCTTAATGCTGTTCTCAATGTACTTACTTGCTAATATGCTCCCTGATATAGGCAGAAATTGTTTTGTTCATACTCCTACAAACATGGGGTTTTCCACAAAGATTCCAATTCAAAATTATTTATATAGATCACGTTCTGAAGAGGTTGCCGGGTTAGTTCATTGCAGAATCATCCCTTACTGTCTACCTCTACCACTGATCAAAAAAAGTTCCCCTTTACTCTCTTACTAAAAAGTACCAGGCTACATTTTAACGCTATTACTGCTACACGATACAAGTGCTGCTATGACTGCCTTTCTAATCAAAGTGTCAGACTGAGGGCTTGCTACCTGTTTTACCTCGTGTCAGACTGGTTGCTGACTTTTGCACATTCAACTTTTTTTTTTTTTTAAACCAAGAACCATACCATATCTTAAAAGCAGATGGTGAGCTGATCTAGAACGCAATTTGTTGCTGTTTGCCAGTGCCACTGATTGGAGAAGCCAACCTCTCACTCGGGAGTTTTAAACACTCAGAATAACCTCTTACTCTCCTCCCAGAAGTCTGAAATCCAATGTCACAATGGAAATCCAGCCCAATTCCAACAGAGAAAACCCAACTGTTGCTTCAGTGAATTTATAAGATACTATACACCAAACAAGAAAACGTTTAGTTTATTGTTCAGAGTATAACAATGAGCCTAACCCCAAATATATTTTAAATTATGGTTTTGATGCAGCTCACCACACTAGGACATTACACTATAACAACAGAAATGAGTGATATTGAAGAAAGTAAAAGTACAGATATCTGGTATCTCCACTTAGTGCCCGCTTTGATTTGATGTTTTATGAGGTCAGGATTTATGTTTGACAGACTCGGTGACATTTAATAGAAAAATACGAGCATTTCTAGAGAAATAAAGAAGATAGATTCCAATAGCAATAATCTAAACTTAGACCTGATTTCTAGATCAACACAGCATTTATGCTGCTTAATATCACTGCTCTTTGGAAGATGTTAATTGCTTTTTATCTGCTTTGCATCCATTTAACCTGCCAACTGCACATTTGGAATATATGCATTTATTCCTTTCCAGATGCCCAGGGCAGGCTGTAAGCCCATGTAAGTGTTTCCTACCAAATTATTATCTGTATGGCTAGATTCCATCACGATAGCTACAAAAACAAGATTGCCAGACTACACAATGTTAAGTTAGTCACCTTTGAAATATCTTGAGGTCAGATCAAGAAATAACGAAAATCAGGGTTAAGAGTCCTAAGCTTGGTAAGTCACTTACAGATTTCAGAAGCCTTCATAAGTACTGATTTCTTTTAGTCACGCCTATCTGTATCTTTAAATTCTTTTTAACAAAAGAAGCCTTCCTGTTCTGGTTTTGCTTTACATTACTTTCCTTGTAGTGTGTAATTACCAGAAGAAAACCTGTAGGCATGAGGATAAATGACACAAGCTTGGAGAAAACTGCCTGGTATGAGTGCAGTTACTGCCAGTAAATACCAGTTTAGTGAGCTTTGAATAGAGAACTATACGCAATACCCAGGAAGTTTGGCCTTATACAACAAATTGCACCATAGCAGCATATTTTCAACTAAATCACAACATAGTTCTGCACCATATATCAACAAAACTCAAGAGAAGGCTAACATTTGGGATTCTGTTCAGATCTCCCATCCTGGCTCTGTTTGGAGGTACAGTATAACAACTCTGAAACTACTCATCCATTCTCAGCTTAAGGCTATTTTCCTACAATGCTAGGTTTATGGTGGCACTAAAGTCTCCATGTACTAGCAGCTTCCACTAGTGTTGACGTTTTATTATCAAGCGAAAAAATGCTGATACATGAAATCACTGTAGGTTTAGTGCCTGCTAAATTGGCAGTGCTGTATCTGAAGCAGTTCTGAGTCTATAGATTGGGGAAATTGAGAGAAGTAATATGATAGGTTTGATTGATTTAAGCACTAGGTTGATTTCAGCATTGATAAAGTAATCATAGTTTCCCTCTTCCCTACTGCCACAGTTTAAAGATGGGCTGGCTATTAAACCGACAACAGATGCTCTTTGTTAACGCCCTCCCTGCTCAAAAGGGGGAAAAGAGAAAAGGGTCAGAGACTTATGGGCTGGAAAAGTTAACACAGCTTTGATCTAGCTATGTAATAACAGGAAGAACAATAACCAAATATATATAAATACATACAAAACCGACCTCAAGCTCCCTGCTCCCTGATGACGAATACGTCACCCGGACGCTGCGGGGCACATCCCAGGAAAGTCCCAGACTGTACTCAGCAGGAGGCAGGAACTGAATTCAGGATCGAAGGCAGAATAATCAGGCAGAGTCCTCCTCTGACACTCGAGCAAGGAGCTGGGCAGAGCTGGAAAGCAGTAACCTGCAACACCACTAGGACTTCCACTAGCAGCCCCATGCTGGGCTTAAACAGGCTCCCGGGCCATGGGTGTGGGCTGAAGCACCAGGTGAGGCTGCCTCGGGCCGCTAGAGCCCATCAGTGCCCTCAGGCCCCGGCCATAAACGGAGAGAGACCCTCAGGATCCCTCAACCCTACACTGAGCGGGATGTCTATGGGATGGAATACTGCATTTGGTCAAACCAGGACAGCCACCCAAGAACAGGTTTGTTTTCCAAAATGAATTTCAGACTTCAGTACCATGACTTGGCTGCTAGTATGGGACAACTGCAGAGCAATTTTACTGTTTGTTTCTTTTCGATAGACAAGGATTATTTCTTATGGGCCCTTTCCTAAATCTAGCAGTAAGAAGTCATTCACCTAAGTATTTAATTTACACAGTCTTTCATTATATAACTAAAATTATTTATTCTTGTGACAGTTTCATAATCAGACACTTCAAAAAGTATTTTTATTAATAACCCCTGAAAAAAGCTGTGGCATTAATAAGGGAAAGCGAGAAAACTACACTTTTATTAATTGAATAATTATTGCTGCTACCAGAATCTTAGGGAACTGTCATTATCACAAGGATCCAAGAAGAGGTATTTCAAACTACATATAACCAGTTACTTTTAGAGATTTAAGGATTATGTACAAAAATGCCATTAACTGCAGTTACAGGAACATGTGGAAAACCGGGTGTAGGTTTTCAAAACTGTCCTTGTAGTCCAAGAATTCAAAATATTTGTTATTTCTAAACTTAAAAAAACAATCCAAAAGCTTTACTTCATGAAGGACAGATTGACACTTAAGTTAGAATAAAATCTAAGGAAATAAAAAGTTCCAAATAATAACATGACCCTAAAATGAAGACACATCAAACTGATTAAGATCACCTTTATAAGGGATTGAATTTTTTTTTAAAAAGCTAGATTTCCTTTAAATTAGTTTAGCAGCACCATAGGCAACGATCCAGGAATGACCCCTAGATAAAGGGCCCTAGGAAGGTGAGAAATCCTTTAAGAACTTGCATCCACAGGTATACAACTACTTCAGAGGAAGAGAGCTCAAAGCCTATCCAGCAGGGTTAACAACTTGGTGGCTAACCATAAAAATACTTTAAGTAGAAGATCAGCACACCCTCCCACGGCGAGGGCAGCTGGTCTACAGCCGTACATAGCTTCAGGTAGCACTCGTCCTGGAGAAGAGTTCAGCCTGTGAAGCAGAAGAAAGTTGACTCAGCTAGGTATTACAGGAAATTTTTAGACTTGAGTAGAAATCTGTCTCCCTACTCCTACCCAAATTTTCCAAGGTAATTCTTTAGCAAATTATTTAGCATAGGACCTTTGGAGCAGGGACTCACAAGGAGGCTTAGGAAGATAAGAAAGCAGGACCTTAGCTTTTTTTTAGTAACAAACTTTCAGCTAGCTCCTTGAAACCATGTTGTTATGTACATCAAAACCCTTGGTAGGAGATAGTCAGGTAGTTTGTTCATAGAATTAAGCGGAATTAAAAATAAAATAATTAAAAAACACCAGAGTGCAGGAAAGAGCTCATGAACATTTATCCAAATCTCAAATAGTGCCTGCCCTGGTTGTGTTTGACAGACAGCTCCTAGAAGTTTTTTAATCTGCCTGGAGCAGTAAGCATAGGTAAGGTAGGTGTTACTGACACCCTTTTACGGCAGGATCACACGCAGGGCCAGTGCAGACCCAATCTCAGGAGGACAGTGTTAGAGCAGCCGGGACACCTCACCCGTGGGCACGGAGTACTTAGTTCCCTAAAAATCACAGTGTTTCCCTGGCAGAGTAGAAATATTATCCTTACTTCACTGATCAGAAATAGAAGCAGTACAATGTGAAAAGTCTACAGCAAGGCAAAAAACACAGAGCATATCAAGGAATGGTGCACATCTCTGCCAAGCAATAAGGCAGCACAATAATCAAAGAGGCACCTTTCCTTAGCCTGAGGCTTCGGCTCCACAGTGTTGGAACTGTTACTGTACCCTGCACCATAAGGATTTACAGAGACAGACCCCAGTGCTGTTCTCTTGCCATAACGAAGGGACTAAAACGTCCTTCTGCTCTCCACCGACTTGGGCATTTATCCCTGACAAAGAAACAGATCAAATCACATAAACCCATCAGACTAGAGATACCAGGCACCACACCCATATAATTCTTTATAAGTGGCAGAGCTGCCAAATTATTATCCTACCTAGCATTGTTCCAGTACTACACTGAGATTAGCATGAGGCTGAGATGCATCTGCATTCCAAAATATTTTTGATTCCTGGGTTTTAAACCAAAACCATACAGAAATCTTTTCCTAGCTTTATTAAATAAAATGTACATGCCAGGGAAATAAAAGTACAGATGCATCATTTGAATACACAAATACAGTTTTCACATAGGACTGTGAATCAGGTTTCTTCTGCTGTTATAATTTACAATTACTTATCACATTAGCTCCTAATTGTCTTTTCAGAGTGCACTCAGTTACAAAATTAGAATCCTTATCTTCCTGTAACAGCTACCTTCTAGACAGATCCCCATAAAATGTGCAAATTGACTAGAAGAATATTTTTCCTTATACTGCTCCTGTTCATCAAAAGGTTGTCCTAAATCAAAGCCTAAGCATGCTTTTGTTTTTCTGGTGAAGAAAGCAAGCCAGCTGCTTTCTGGAACTGGTTTATTAGCCATTTGTTTATACAGAGACCAGGTGGTGTCATGGATTAATTATTTTTCCTAGTTCACAGAATCATAATTCAAAATATTAATTTTTTTTTAAGACCAACCTTTGGCAATAAGGCTTTCTTACATAGCATCCTTTTTAACAGACAGCAATCATTTGCTCTGAATGAAGCAGGAAGAAACAAACCTATCTTTTATTTCATCCTTTCCTTCTCTCTCTTTAAAAGCAGGTGCAAAGTCTCAATGTTTTGTTCAGCCTCATTGTTTCACAGATGCCGCCATCCACTCCGAATAGGCTGAAACAACTAACAGAATCAATTTCTTCTTTGACTGAAGCATTAATACGTACTACTACAGCTCAAATACCATTAACTCACGCTGAGCAGGAGGGTAAAACAAAAACACACCAAAAAGTCCTCCGAACTTTTGTACGAGCGTAAGCCTTCCCCCAGCTAATCAATTAGGGTGAAACAGCAAAGCTCAGACTGCCAAGGCCCAGTGCTGAGTGCTTTTCAGTTGTAAACGTGTCTCAAATATACTATATGTATTGTGATCCAGAAAATAAAATCTGAGCACCTTTCACATCTGCCAGGATCGAAATCTATGTTTCATCCAAAGCAGGAAAGCTTTGACATCCTACAAATTCAAATGGTAATAGCCTGTGAAAAAGAAAGGACCGTTAAATATTAATGACTGTACAAATAACAAGCCTCATCCATTTGCACTGTCATTTATTTCCCTCCTCCATGCACTCCAGAATGCATTTACATTCTTTTCTTAGAAGAGACCTAAACAAGGCTTGCCACACCAATTCATAAACCAGTTACAACAGAACCAAGTTTTTAATGTACACATGAATGAATACTCAGACACGAGGATCTGAGCACTACCACGGTGTCACAGGCACATAAGAGGAGTCTGAACAAATCTGCAGATTAGCACGTCAGTGCTAGTTTTCTTGACGTGGGAGACCCTGTTCCCTGCTCACACTCTGCTGCTCTCCTGGACACAGACCCCAAAGGAGAGGTCATTATTGTCCTCTGAGATGGATGCAAGGCAAATATGTCCATGCACTAGCTGGATTAATGGTGCTTAATTGTGGAGCTGAGGCTCCAATCACCTCTGCTCGAGGATAATTGTGACCTCATCCCATTCCACAGTAGAAAGGCTATTTCTGTCTAGGCTGAGTACGCTTGGCTGTATGCAAACAAGGGCAAACAGCCATTGAAAGGAGCCTGCACTGAAATTTCCCAAGTTGATGCCACAGCGGAAAAAGTACGTTGTGTCTAGATTTAAGGTTTAATCTCCAAGCAGCACCAATTTCTCAACATCTGTTTTTGGTTGCTTATCTCTGAAGCTTCCCATGGACAAACGGTATTTTGGGAAAAAGATTAGAATGAAGACAGCCAGGATATTTATGAGCCAGTTCCAAGTCACTGGGAGTTTCTTACAGGACTTCACGAACAGCGGTCTTAATGAAGAACTGATGAAAAGGGATTTTTAGAGTGGTACACGTGAATAAGTACATACTTCTGTCATTCTGGCGTTGCGTGTTGTGAGAAAGGCATGAGAAAGATGAATGGATCAGACAGCAGAACTACAACCTAAATGACAGGAAGCACATAGGAAAGTAGCAAAATTTCATAGTGTCAAGAGTGTCAAATTTCCAGTAGCTTTCAGATGCGAACAGAGCTCCCTAGGAAAGCCCAGAGCTGTGCATGGGTCACCCTTCAGAACACAGACATTTAATTCACTTTCCAGCCTTTACTTTCCATGACATTTTTGTAATTTTCATAGTTTTAAGGTAGCTGCATAATTTTGCATATATTTAAAGTGGTTAATCATTATTAATTCCACTGGTATTCTCTGTGCTAACAGTAACCATTAACCTATTTGACAATATTGTGGATTCCTTTGGCATTAATGTGATTGTAATATGTAAATCCATAGGAATTCAATTGTAAATTACCATTATTCAATGTACTTAGCTTCAATGCATAATTCTGCAATTTGTGCAGAAGGAAATTACATGCTGACTCATGAGACATAACTTTTAAAAGCTTCATAAGACTAAATGTGAACAATTTGTACCTATAATTATATTAAAATTTAAGTGAAATACATAATGCAGCTACAATACATTAAAGGAAATACACTACTTATATCCTTAGCCACGTTGCTTAAAGGAAAATGTTTCGTATTAAACTAGCTATTTGCATTAACTACTCGTGTAACAGATTTACTCAAAAGCTAGCAGTATGTCAGCAGCAGTAAAGGCCTTAATCTAAAGTATATTAAATAGGAAGTTTTGACAATGTGAGTTTTAAACACATTACTTTTTAATCTAACATTAAAAACCCTCCAGGGCCAGTTGCAAAAGCAGTAGCTGACTTCAGGGTACATTGGATGGCATCCTGGCAAATCCTGACTTTACACAGACAGCATATCTTTCTTAAAGTCCAAGGGACTTCACAGGACTTGGGCCAGCTCCTAAAAGACGAACAACAATTTGAACTCGCTCCCAGACTGAAATGGAGCAAGAGCTTGGGTCTCAGGTCTACGCACTACTCACCCAAGAATTGATCCAATTATTTCTACAGGCTTTGTATGAAGAAGTAGTCAGACAATACATGGCATCATAATGTCAATCATATCCATCAAGATTTCATCCTCTGCTCTCAGAAGCATCATTGAGTTTAAGCAGAGCTGTGAGAAATGATCAGAATTTTATCTGCACACTTTAAAGTGACTGATCTTTTATAGTTATTCACCTGAGTAATTTCAATGATGTTTAAATTTAATAGAATTGCTCACATATATATTGGAGGTTTGCAGGTTAGTAGTCAGTAAAAACCTCTGTACCAATGAAGTTCAGATAAGAAGAAAAGAAATATTGTTGCTCCAGACTGTGTAGCAGCATAAAATTGGGCTGAAAATTTCACAAGATGAGGCTTTTATGATCTGCTCACTTCAGCCAGAAGTATTGCAAGAACAATTTGTGATTATGAAGACCAGAGCTGTGAACTGAATATTCTGCTCTTTTGGGCACTAGGTTCATTTGAAATTCTAGAAATAGAGAAAATTTGAAGGAAGAGATTCTTGGATTTATAGCCTGATGATTTTTAGGGCCAAGTCATGAGCCCATTCCAGATGGAAGTTAAATTTGCATCTGTCAATAACCAAGCTTCATAAGGTAGAGTTGGGTTTCCAGGTCAAATACTTTCATCTTTGAGCCAATAAGGACTGAAGCCTGGTCGAGTTCTTAACAGATGTCTTAACACCATGTCTCCTTAGCTAGTAATTTCCCTTTAGCAATCTCTTCCTAGCATTCATTCTGTTTCTTATGGTGGTTTTTCAAGCTCTCAGCAGTAATATTACTGAGTAAGATAGGGCACATGAACAAGTGGTGCATCTTCTCTGAGAGTACAGGCAACAGACCCTTACTGTCAAGGTGGCTTTAGCACCTTCCCTGGTTAGAGGAACAAGAGTGTGCTAGCCTCATGAGAAATAAGCTAAGTATTTCTGATCCCTATAATATGAGAAAGGACAACACACAAAGGTCACTAAAATCTTTTTGAAAGAAATCTTTCCATTTCTATGAGCGCTGGACTACATTCATAATATTTGAGGGCCCAAATAGTAGCAGGTAAAAAGCCAAGAACTGATTGACATGTCCTTCCATCTACAAGCATTTTACTAATTAATAGAATTACCCCTTTGCTCCTTCATTTGAGCTATCTTCTTTTCTTTTTCTGAATAAAAGTGAGAATTCAGGAATATATCCTTCTGATAACAGCACAAGGATTGAAGAAAATCTCAACTGAATTTGAAGAGATGCAGGACAACTGCACCTCATACCAAAAGTTTTCAGATATGGAGTAAAGCATTCTTTTCCTTAAAGAAAAATAAAAAAGTCACTTTTGACATATTTCCCATCCGGAAAAATAGACTAAATTCACTTAAAATTGTTGAAAGACTAGTGCAATTCTAGTGAAATACTTGTTCAAAAGATCTTTTCACTCTGATGTATTAGTGTAAAACTAAAAATCATTTTAAAAAGGAACAAAGACATCAAAACCCCCACAAACTTTAAATACTTTTTTTAAAATCTGGCACAACCAAAAAGCTTTCCCTTGGGCTCCACTTAATTCAGTTTCACATGGTGGATTCTCAAGCTCTCAGTAGAAGAAAACACTGAACTTTCAGTATCCTGCCGCTGTGCTAGCTCTGAAGCCTCCGTGACAGGGGTCTGAAAGGTTTGGAGAGCGGAGTTCCTCAAATCACTGTTGAGGTCCACAAGTGTTTGGACAGTCATTGTTATAACGTTACATCCCCTGCAAAGGTTGTGGAAGTGCCAGAAAGAGAGGCACAGCCCAGCATCACTGCGCACCACGNAGCCTCCGTGACAGGGATCTGAAAGGTTTGGAGAGCGGAGTTCCTCAAGTCACTGTTGAGGTCCACAAGTGTTTGGACAGTCATTGTTATAACGTTACATCCTCTGCAAAGGTTGTGGAAGTGCCAGAAAGAGAGGCACAGCCCAGCATCACTGCGCACCACGCTGAGGTCAGGCCTGCAGTGCTGGATTAACGTCACGACTCTCGCTCCTTCCATCCTCTTGTTCGCACTGTGTGCACATGGATCAATACCTGCATCCTCCAGGTGACAGAAAACCATGCCTCTGCATCCAGTCCAGTGATTAAAGAGAGCAGGGGCTAAGCGATCTCATTATATAAATAAGAAAATTACGTTTGGTACATTCCTAAATTAATCCAGCATTTCAAGGTAGCATTACTTGTGCTGCAGCAGATATTAAGCACCCTTACATCTATCAATACAATTTTAGGGAGTGTAAAAACGCACTTTGCCTTTTCTGCAGCAATATTCTGCTTTGCTCTGCTCTTTTTATGACTGTGGGGACCTCAGGTGTTCTTCAACCTTTATAGTCAACAAAGTACCAAGTCTGCAACTGGCTAAAAATCTTTCTGTTCTGCCTGCAGCTACAGCTGTCCAAGTGAGATTTTTGTCATTTCGGACTCAAGTTTTTGTGAATTATTGATAGCAAAGACAGTCATATAATATTTAGTAGATTTAGCTACCTCCAGACTGTGTAAAGTTTCAATCCTTCCTCCTCCATTTATAACACAGACGCACACAAGAAAAACCGAGCAGCTTCATATTTCTTTAGCTTCAAACTGTGTCTATTAGTTGGCATTGCTGCAGTCTTACAGCGAGAGAAGAGAGCTGTACAATCCAGCTTCTTCAGGAAAAAATGTGCTGAAGTGTGCTACCTACAGATCAAAACACTTGACATGTCTAAGAAATAGAAGGGCAAGAAATTCCCTAGACAGAGAGCGGGGAGGATGATGCGTGGGCTTCTGTATTTCCCTTGATTACCTTTTGATATCCGAGTTGTAGCTGAAGGACTGCAGGACTGGGAGCAGCATCACCCACAACGCACTGGAAAAGGGAAAGGGCTAAGGAAGAGCCAGCGAGTTCTCTACAAGCGTGTTAGAAAACTGGAACCAGAGGAAGGCCGAATTGTAGGTTATTCAATGCACACGTATTTTGCCAAAGGCAATAATCTTCCCAAAGAACTTGCAGCTCTTTTGGTTTTTCATCTCAATAGCCTCAATAGGAGGCGTTTAATGTCAACTTCCACGCACCCCAAAAAAAGTGCAAAAATGGAGCAGTGACAGTCGTTTGAGCCTGTTCCTACTGACGTTAATGGTAACCCCTACAACACACGCTCATGTCAGTTTTACAAAAAGGATCAACCAGTGTTAAATACAGATCACTGCGTAAACCTGAAAAAAAGATTAACTTCCATACAAAGTAGAGAATAGTATTTATTTTTCTCGACCCTATTAGATTGCCCTTTCAACTTTCAGAACTTGGATTCATTGTTTATCTTTCTAGCTTGGCAAAAGCCTTCCTTTCAAGTTGCCTGGGAGAAATACATGTCACAAATTATCCTTAGCTTTTTTTTTTAAATCTCTATGCATTCTTATTGTAAGTATTCTTGAAAAGAAGGGGGGGGG
>VZSC01015851.1:93919-119911 GCA_013398225.1 Steatornis caripensis
GGGGGGGGGGGAGGAAGCCAGCACTCAGAAGTTGATAGATTTTTTTTGTTTGTTTGAGTGATCCTTCAGGGCTCAGCAGCACAAACTGTAGCTATCGGGCCCACCAAACATACAGTTCAGCCCAGGACCACTATAGTCAAGTCTCCCCCCACTGCTAGGCCCATTCAGTTTTTAAAAAGGCTGGATTTGATCTTCTGAAATGGGCCAGCAAGCTATTGTCAGAGATGAGAACGCTTCCCTGCTACTGCAAATCCATAAACTCCCTTTCTACAGCAGCAACGGTGGCCAAAGACCTACCTTCTCCCAAGTGTCTTCTGAAGGAGACTCTACTGGAAGTACATGTTTGAGCCTTAAAAGGCAAAACTAATGAACAAGTGAAAAAACATTAAGGGCCTACTCCTGGAAGACAAGATCTGCTTTTGAGCAAGAGGGAGACAGAAATAATCGTTTGCACCAGATTCATAATAAAAGGACGTTCAAGGGTGACTCATCTCTGGCAATGTCTATCTAACTAGAGCAAAGGAAATAGAAGGGCTGAATATGATGACCCAAAAACAAAGCATGGAAAAAGTTAAAGGAGAAATAAAATTCATTTGTTTTACAGCTCTGCCAGGCCAAATTCAGCTATGACTGTACACTTTTGCAAATAAAAGGCAAGGTAAATGAAAAGGAAAGAGAGAGGGCTAATATCATTCATCCATCCACATGAATTATATTGCTTTAGTCGTTCTTCACTTCATTGAAACCAGCTGGATGTATGTCCTTGCTGAAGTAAGCAGAGTCCAGCTGAACTCAGACTGCTTTCCCTGTGGTTCAAACACAGATAACACATGCGCCTCTGACAGCTTCTCACAGTCACAGAACCGTGTGTCCTCATTTATTAGGATACAGAGCTTTGAGCTGGGACTGGGAGTCAATAGCCACAGGGTCTATGGCTAATTACCCTGTTAAAATAGGCCCAAGAGCCCAAAGAAAGATTAACTTGAAAACAGCTTGAAACAAAGATCTGCTTGTAATTATCTTCAGTGTTGTCTCCTACTTCACTTGTTCATCTCCCAGTATATTTCAATTACATCCAAAAACTACAATAAAACAACATTTTATTGCTAAGCCAAGCACTCCAAAGTTAAGAATTGCCAGAATTAGAATTGCCCATGCAACTTCAGTTTGGCCCCACTGTATATATGCATGGTTTTAATTACACGATCACACAGTATTTTATCTGCAGGACCCTTGATTAATTTGCATTCTGAACACACTGCTGAGGACTTCAGGGCAATTAAAAAAAAAAAACCACCTTGGGTTTTTAAATACCAGCTCATTCACAGTTCTGAAAAACATTTCAAGTATTTAACCTCATGTTTCTATAGATTTGGGGAAAGAAGTGCAACAGTTGTGACTGACACAAGCGGATCACCCACCAATGTGAAAGAGTGGTTAGAACACATAATTCATACTGTTCTGCCACATATCTACAGACTGTACAGCGTCACTTGATGAAGAACGATCATATGACAACTTAGGAACTGAACTCTTCCCCCCACCCCACCCCCCACCCCAGAATAGGAAAGGGTTTCCCTGGAGCCATCCACATACCAAGTTAGAGAACACCATTTTCTAATGCTATCGCTAGAATTGCTTCAACTCGGTATCAGTGGTTAAGCCTGCCATCCTCATATACCTTATTAGCAGACAGCTGTTAGCAGAAAACCTGCAAGTTCCTCAGGAACTTGAAACTGGGGTGGTTTCGCAGACTACCTCAAAGAGGTATGGAAGTGAGTCAGTCTATATGATGCCAAAAAGCCCTTTAAGCAACTAGACTAATACTTCTGGTGTGCAAACACTACACTGTTGTTTCTAACAATGCATCCACGTCACCTGCTGCAGACACAAGTGAGCTCCCTCTGCATAAGTGTCCTCAGCCATGCCCCAAGCTGTACTTAACTGCACATCAACCCCACTTTGGGGCATTAGCTCTGGTCAGTCACCACGCTGAACACATTCCTGTGACCTCTCATCAACTCAGAGAGCAGCCAGAGCCAGCCACCTAGGACGGACTAGGAAGACATACTCTAAACTTTACACTAGGCTGGCTAGCTTTTGCCCACACCACCAAGAAAGTGGCAACTTAAGAGTGAAATCCTCAAAGCCAATAAGCATGAATGCTTCAGATACTCCTTGGCAGTTGTTCTGGTGCATTTATAAATACAGGCAGTGTAAGATGATACTGGCCTGTGTTCAGGCAGAGTGGATTGAGGAAGAAGCTATGGAATTCAATTTACACTGTAACCCAAAATGTTGATTTATCAGTGCAAGCTTTTAATGGATACCTACAGGTAACAACGTTTGGGTTTTTTTTATTACTCACGTCTCTTACATAAGAGGGACTGACATTCTGGATATATGGAGGATGCACAGATTGGTAGGTTAAACTCTTTATTACCTCCCCACTCTGCTTTAATGGGAAAAGCGCCAGGTTTTGTCTCCGAGCTCAGCAGGCATTTTAGCATTGTGTTACCTACCGACAAGTGACAACACACTGTATTATATATGGTCCTCAGGAGCCTGCAGGTCACACTCATTCTGACATCAACTTAATGCATGGAAAAAAGTTATTCCTAAGTTCAGCTTTATAACAAAACAGAGCTGCACTACAGCACTGGGTCTCCAGTAAGGCAGAGGGGAAGAGTAATGCTGCTCACTCTTCTGGGGTGAGAAGGGCAGAAGCACAAGCATAACTCAAAATCCCATCTGACTTTCACTCCTCCCCACTGCCCTCTTTCCTCCAGTGCACTCCTGGGTAATGAGAACACCAAGTCAAATGGTGATGGGAGGAGGCCTTACTGCAGACAGTTGTAGACCCTCTGGGACAAGAACTGGCTACCTAGGCAGGCTGCTACCTTGCCATTATCCCCTCCTTTCACCATGCAACACAAATTGAAGCTTTGGTTGGCTTCAGAAGAGCAGTTTGGCTCCTTTAGAGGAGTACAAAGGCGATGGAGAGCAAGGAGGGTGTGAGGGAAAGGTTGAAGTCGTACCCAAAGCAGTGACATTTCAAGGGCAAAAAGCCAGCAAAGCACTGAGAATCCGTGGGGACCTCCCATTAGAGTGAAAGGGCTTTGAGGCAGAGAAGTTAATGGACACTTTTGCTCAATCTTTGAAGGTTAAAGGACTCAAGGTGTTAGAACAAAGGAGAAAGCACTGGCAAGACCACAGACTGCAAAACCCTCTATTGCCTTGTGCTGTACTGACAAAAAAGCCACCCAGGTTATTCCTATGAAGTAACACGTTTTTGAACTCCTAACCATTAAATGTTTCTTCTCCTTTTTAAGCCAACACGTTTATTCATTGTAGCAGCAAACCCATCAGAACCAAATTGCATCTACATCATCTTTTATTTTGCATGGGGATGTGGCATAAACACCTGCACAGCTTGTATAGACGACAATAAAACCCTTGAATGCAAGTTCCTCATCTAGAGCCAATCAATATGCCAGTTGGATCATTTGTCACTGGCCACAAGAATTTTCTTGTTTAACTGCAAAGGACTCTACGCTGATCTCTCTTCTGAAGTACGTCTTGCGCAGATATTTATAACCTGTGGTATACTGTCTACGTGCCTGGGATCTTCTCAGTTTGTTTTATTGGCATTGTTAAATACAGTTTTCTCTGTTCATAAAACATTGAAAATAGACTCTCAGAACTGTAAGTAAAGAGAGTAGAACCTTGTTTTCCTTTCAGCCCACAAACCACTTGTTTGCACTTTATGCAGAGGAACACTGGAGTTCTACAATGACAAACAAACAGTGAAATTATACAGGAATTGCAGCAAGGAACATAACGAGCAGCTATTGCTAATGATACAGGAATAGAAAGTTTTCCTAATATAATATTTAGATTACTCTTATAAAATACAAAAACTACTTTAAAATTGTATTTTTAAGTATGTAATTTCACAAAGAAGTATTCAAATAGATTAAAAAAACCACATTGAAAATGTTGCAATTATGCAGATACACAAGCCACAGGAGTTCTATACTTAACCTATACTCAGATGATGTTGGAGTCTGTGTTCTAGTTTAGGCATATTATAAAATAAAGTTCATCCCACAATGCTCAAATAAGAACTCAAAAATTCAGAAGAAAATAGAAGAAAGGCCAAAACTGAGACTTCCATTTGGATTCAATTCCAATTACACTCTTCTGGGCAGTTTCCTCCCTATTATTTTTATTAGCTCCTCTGACATCATAAATCACACAGAATAGTGAGGGTCATTTCGATTTTTTTTTTTTTTTGAAAAGTCCTCATTAAAAAACCCACCAAGTATGATGAACACACTCTACTGACAACAACTAAATATTCCCAGGACTATGACCATTCTTCAGTTAAGGAAGAACATTAGCAGATCAATGTGGACTGAAAAGAAAAAAATATCACAACTTACAGAAGCAAGGCAAGAGATTTCTAGGGGCTTGTGGCTGCTCACCTGTTACACACCATGGAGCCATATTCCAACCCTGCAAACACGGGACTTCAATGGAAACTCCCCTTAATGACAGCTCTCTAAAAAAAAGCTAGTCAATTCAAGGCAGCCCTTTGCAGTGATGTCTATGAAATTATATTTACTATTAGCAGTAGTAAATTTACTGCTGTAGCCCATTTGTATGTCAGATAATTCTTGGCTAATTAGATTCTGCCATAACTTCTGCTAGAAGCAGTACATCCTGTAACATACACCTCTATGACTTGCTACTCTAAGTATTAGAAACAACCATTTCTGTTACCAGAGCACACCATTGCTCTCAAAACACTGTACAAATGCAGGGGTGGGGGGTTGCATACGCCACACAAAGAGTTTACTTTTACTGCATGCGACATTTCTAAAGCCAGCCTTCTTTAATGGAGAAAGTACTACCTAAATATAGTATGGGATAGGTTCAAGCAACAAGTAAAGCCTTTTGCATTAAAAACAAGGGGGTGAAGGAGCAGTAGCAGCATCAGTAAAGGCATGTACTGATGAACTATTGATTTCAGCCCACTGTTCTCATTCATATTAGTGAACACCTTGCCCCATAGCATTACTCTAACATTACTCTTCTGTCGCTGAGGTTCAAAGAGATTACTTCAATACCTTCATATTGCAAAACAGACTTTCCTTTATTAGATTTTTTTGGAAAGACGTGATCCAAAATGTCCCAAGACAAGAAAGAATATTTTTCAGCCCGGTCAAACAAGTGCTGATGGGTAATTAGAAGTACAGCTGCATTTAAAATAGGAGCTGATTGGGGAGAGAAGGAAGAGGAGGATATACTTTTCAGTGTAAGTATGATAACTTCTGAACTTTAAAAGGTAGAAGCAAGATGAAAGAACAATCAGAATAACATTCCGTGATTATAAAACTATAACCTATTATATCAGAGTGAGCACCTTTGCTATATTACTCTTACCAAAACACTGCTTAATTACAATGCTACAAGATGACTAATGTTCAGTTGCACTCCCTTCACACCTAGCATACAGCAGCTTGAGAAATCATGTGAGGCTTTTTGATTAAATCAATACAAAGGTTAATGCCATCTTGAGGGAGTTTCGATCATGTTATATCCATAGGATAAATTATTCTGAACCTGCACATGACTGTCCCACAATAGTTTACTGGCTGACTTAAAGTAGATGAAGAAAACAAATAGTTAAAACAAGCCAGAAGGAACACTCCAGGTGAAACTATGCAGTGTTTTATTTCTAACAATGCAGAGGCTGCTTTGACAAGGGCTGTTTTTCTCCTCCCTCCTCTACCAGTGAAACTAGAGCTTTGCCCCATGTTTTGAGTCATGCCACTTATTCTCCGTGTCTTCTAGTAAGTAAAGATTTGGGGCACTAAAACAGAAGATAGATTAGTATTTCTATAATTTGAAAGTTAAGGAGAGCTTAGCAAACAAAAAAGTCCACAGCATTGGTGTAAAAACTTCCCCGGAGGGAAGAATTAAGAGGGAATAGGCCCTGTTTCTCCAAAGACAGCAAGATTCATAACCAATAGCCTAATTTCTTTGCTCATTTCGGATGAAGATAGGATCAGTATTATGGCCAGCACTGGAAACAGAGTTTTGAGCCTCTAATGAAAGAGCTACAACAAACTTGCTTCCACTGTTTGAGTTACTCGAACCCTCTATACTTGAGGCACTCATTATTTTCACGTACTGCAATATTGGCAAAGCTGGCAGACCAACTCGCCATTTTGTTCCTAGAATTAAGTCATCAAATTTACATCACAAAGAATAAACGTGTTTTAATCAGTTTAATTCCTTCCCTCACTCTCTTAAGCAGCAGACAGCATGAGAGGCACCCACTGCAGTTTCCCCAATTGTTTGTAAAGACTGGAAAGGGGAAAAACATAAATCTACTAATTAACAGAGAAATAGCAATATGTGGAATCTGGCCTCCACTGCAACCAACGGTACTTTTGCCAGCCAAGTTCACCCACTGAGTTTAACAATAGTTGTTGGAAAAAATGTGAACAGCTCCATTAGGAGTTCGGAGTGAGAAAACAAAGTCACTTGGCAGTTGATTACAGTGGAACAGGGTGATAGATCAATGAAACTGAGGCTATTTACCTGGCATACTAAGTTTTGCACAACACTGCCATTAGCGTGAAGGTATAGTAAAGACTAGTTTACATGCATAATCTTACGCTTTCAGAAAACATTTGGCAGGAAACCACAGAGTTTAACTGTGGGAGTAAAGCCTTTAGCTAAGCATTTCATCTTGTGTTTTTAGCTTTATACAAAGGGCAGAAGACAAAGAAGACTACAGATCAAGTCAGGAGTCATCCTCAAGGAAGGCTCCATTCCACAAGCAGGTACTAAGGTGAGCAAACTTCTCTTTCTCAAGTGTTCAATGTCAGTCCCTAACTCTGCCAGATCATCCGTCCTCAACGCCTTCCCTTTTGCACGGCGGGGGAGATATCACAACACCAGCAGCAACTCACTCACCTTCAGCAAACAAACCACTCCTGGTATCAGCATGAGTCTGCTTCCTTTGATCCAAAGAGATGTAGAAGAGCAGGAAGACATACTTCTTACTTCCTTCCCAAGCAAGCTGTCTCCTTTTTTACCCTCACCTCTTCTAAAACAGGTGCTTATAATCTAGTCTGCTGGTTTGACTACATCACAGATGTGCATGATCTCAAGGTTACTCCATTTCTCTTCACTGCCTCACAGCTAGTGATGAGTAGTTAATCCCTACTAGGATGAGGCAGATTTCCACACTAAGAAAATACTTCTCCAGTGGGACCAGGTACTGCATCTTGTCTCAGTCCAATGCCTCTTGCCAAACACTCAGATTCACCTAGAGCAACAAAAACTCCCTCTCTGCAACCCAGGTGCCTTCTCCACCCTGATCAGAGCTTTTTATGGATGACTGCAAACACCTGGTCAGCTCTTTCTGGTTCTCAGTCCCTCCCTGCACAAGGGGACAACCGCTGCCTAACCTCTTTTTGTAGGTTTTAGCAACATGGATCTTCTCGCTACATCACACTGCTCTTCACCAAGGAAAATTTGGACTTCCCTGGAATGTGTTCTCAGAGCTGTAGGAAGCAAAACACCTCCACCCTTCCTGCTAATTACCATGATTGCATTCTTCCCTTATTACCACCTATTGTGAATCAGTCAAGTTCAGCTTCAGCACAGCTGATGACACTATACTGCTAAATACTAGGTACAGCGGTAGGCTCTGTCCTTAACAGTCTGCAGATAATCAGAAACCTAGAAGAAAATTAAAAACAATTTTTTATCCAAAAAATGTAACAGAGATTTCATAACATGAATCTGTTACAACCCAGTCATTCTTTCAGTGGAGTCAATAGTAACTTTTTCGCATTATATATGTGAGCAAGCCATAAGTAATATGTAATTTATAGCTTGCTGTAATAAACGCTCGGTGTTTCAAAAAGGCAGTTGGGGGGCAAACTTTAAGACAATATCACCAGAAAGGAACGGAGTTGAAGGAAACCTACAGACTGCAGTAAGTCAAAGACCTAGAAACTTCTAGATGTTGACATAAAAATAAAGATAGTATTGATCGTTGAAGGATCTGCCACCACTGTCCAGAAAAAGAAAAAGAAAAAAAGAAACTTCAGAAGTGATGAAGCACCAGGTAGGGTCTGCCTCACCAAAGGATGACACTGCAGCCCCACCTCCCACTCCAGTCTCCCAGACATCTGCCAGCTGGACTGGGAAAGAAACCTAAGGTGTGTCAGATGATAGACCAACTGTATTCTAACAATGGAAACATGAGCCAAAGCTAGAAAACATCATGCCATTTTACAGGCCACCAAAGGGTTCATAATGAAGTTCTTGGGTTTGGTGTCATCAACAGTGACGAAATACCAACATTAAGATTGAAAATTTGACCATGCCAAGGAAATGGCAATGACATCTCTTCCAATAGAGCACTTCAAAAGGAATTCAGACACTTGGCCCCATTAGTTTACACCCTTCATCTTTGGTTTTTTTCTGAATTTCTGATTTTTTCTGAAGAAGCAAACAATCTATCCAGCTATACTACGGCATACAAATAGGAAGACCAAATGGTGGGATAAGACAATATTGCAGAGCCACAGACTTTGTTAGACACAAAATCTTTGCAAGGCAATTCAACATGAATGAAAACAACATGATTAATAATTTATTTTTTTAACGTTTACTGTTAGACATTTTATTTGTGTTTCTGCAAAAACACCTGTTTTGTTTTAATATTCTGCCTCTGACGAGCTCCTTCATAAATATTTCTACTTTGCAGTATAAAAAATTTAAGCTCTTAATTAAACTGTCATTGATGTTTTATGGCAATAAATGCATTTAAATAAATGACAGCATTTAACAAAATGTGCACTTTCTTATAGCGATCATCACTGCTGATGTTCATGGGGTAACCTGAAAGATGGTAGTGTCTTCATACCGCTCACCACAAGACTTTTTAGTCACTAAACTCTGAAGATTATTAGTTAAAAACAGCACTGCTGATTGAAAACAAGAATGAGAAAAGAGTAGAGGAGGAAAGAGATTGACTGACATTATTGTGAATGTTTAAGTAGTTCTGAGTAGCAAAATGCTGCCTTGTATTGTATTACTCAGTAGACCCTTCCCACCTTGCCCTTAGATATTTTCAAAATTAGAGTGCATACTTATTTCTAATGTATCTTAGAAATTTGAATTATTTTTTAAGATCTACAAGGGCTCTGGAGAAGTTCTGTGTAATGGGGAAGATTATTTCACTACTGAAGTTCTTGTCTATAGGTACAAAAATTTCTTCAAGTAAAGGAAAGACCCAATAATAAAATTTTTTAAAAGTCTTAAAAAAGAATATTTTCATAGCATGTTATTCGTACACCAAAAGTACTGAGCTAGAAAGAGTGGCTTGGAGGGGGACCAGCTGTCAGATAAAGGCGTACATTAGAACGTACAAGGTAACCATCTTACAGCAATTCAAAGACATTTCTTAGAGCAGAAGCACTAGCCCTCGTATAAATTAAAAACAAGATTTCACTTTCATTTAAATATGCTCTATTTTTGAAAGGTACATGAGAAAGCTCTTTAGAGTGAAATTGGTTGCGAATAATTAAACTACATGGATGATAAAGAAAAAAGCAGCTGCAAGATACACATATATCAGGAAAACTTATAGAGGGACAATATATGGTCCTGCTTCACTAGAAAATCTTACTTTCGTTCTTCCAGCAACAAGAGACTGCTGCAATGTTGTGCAAACATCAGGGAGGGGGACTGCAGCTGCACTGCAGATGAGGAGGTGCTGGAAGTTTGCAGTTAGTTTGCACTCTGAAAATTTTCTAGCCATATTATAACCAAAAGAAGAAAGAACTGCTCTCTGCACCTCCCCCCACCCCAAGCACTACCGGGACTATCCATCGTAAAGCAGATTACAAACCTTTAACCTTACGTTCCAGCTAAACTAAATATTTCCTAAGGCCATTTCATGTTACTTTGTTTTATTCAATGGCAAGGTAATTAACAGCAGGGACAGGTATGCACATGATCCTTTTTCAAGTCACATACTGCCCTAGAGATTGACACCGTAAACACCTCCTGTAAAGTATTAAGTGCCTTTGACTCCTATGGTGATATGGAGCATTCAAACTCTGTGACTGGTGGCGGGCACTCCCCAGCATGTATCTCCTAGGGGCAGTGGTGTGACGGGAGAACCGTTAACACTATTCCCAACCTCCTCTGTATACCTGGTAACTAGCGGTTATTTCCATTAGTCTGCCTCTGTTTGGGGAAGAAGAGAAAGAGTGCTTTGAATCCAAAAGTACCTACATGAAAGCAAATCAAGTTTCTACTGCAGTTAGATCAACCTTGATCCATTAGGAATAGCCACCAGACTGTGTGTAGATACCTAATGAAGTGGAGCAGCCAGAGGCACTTTGTTTTCAGTTGAGACAAATCTCACTGAAACCTCCTGAAATATTACAATTGGTCAATACTGCACAGCCCTCTCCTTAAATCTTATTTTGGTTCATAATAAGCCAGCTTCTCCTTGTTGCCCTGACTACTCGACAACTGGGGTGTGCAAGCCAAGCAGTAACCCAGGCCCTGCAGTCTCCCTTTCAGCTACCAGGGAAGTGCTTCCAGCTCTGTAAGGGCAGAGAGTGTAATCCGGATGCGGCAGCTGCCCTGTAAGAGAGCACAGTCCAGACTGAGGGGAAATGTACAGGTAAATTAATAATGAGTGTGAACCTAATAAATATGGTCATAAATAAACTATTTTTTCTAATAGAAATTGAAGTTAAAGAAAAAAGCCTCCAATTGCGTAAGCTTTGCCCACTCTCTTCCCACAATGCCAAAGGAAAGCACTCTCTTATGGGAAACGGTCCTTTATGTCTTCTCTTTCCCATCAGGCAACGTCCATGTTCTAAATGTGTCAGACAATAAGCGCAAGCCGGTATCACAAGGTTATACAATCTCATCTTCTTCCGCCCTAAACTCAGGTCGTATTCTCAGGACGCTCCTGAAGGAACACGGGTATCTTAGGAGACTGCAACTGAATGTGTTCCAGCAGCAGTACTAATTAAGGCTGTTGCTGATCTAGGTGGAATCCTCACAGACTACTGAAGATGTATTTACTTTCCTAAAAGTTTCAGTGAAAATCAACATCCAAGTAATTCTTCGGGAGCCCATGAAGTCACAATAACATAGGGAAATAATTCAGCCCACACTGAGTTAGGAGTTAGCATTTCTTGTTAGCATTCAAGGAATAGTCCTCCTCATCTGACCTTCACTCGCTCCTGCTGGGTTTTTTTTTCCAACATGCACAGTTCCACTTTTCCTTGTTAGGAAAAAGAAAAAATAAAAGTGGAGAAGTAAACACTCTCCAGTTTTGTCTTTATGTGAAAATCTTCCACCAGCTAGTTCCTACTGGCTCCTTCTGCATGGCTCCAGCATGGTACACTAATGTCCATCTTTGAAACAAAAGTTATTTAGATTATTTTAGGATTTAAGTGGAGCTCAGCTGGGGCAGGGTAAACATTGAAGTAATCTTCCAAAGCCCTTTTAAAAGATTAGATATTCTTTTTCTATTCCTGTTCTGCAGATAACCACAGCACAGAGTGACGGAAAAACTAGCACATGCTTGGCTGAACTTCTCATTAATAAGGACACTGCTATCTGGATGATCTTGCTCCCTTTCTCTCTCATGCTGAGAGGGAAGGACACCACAACAGACATGAAAAGATAAAATAGTCCAACACTTCGTAAAGCATAACTGCTTTATTTGTTCATCAGTAACCATCAGTTGGCTATTAGGTTTGCGTCCAGGACTGTCAGGAGCCTTGCTGTTAAGACAGGCATAAGGCTGAAGGCAGAAGTGTTTTCCAGACCCACCACAGACTACCTGTGTGATGCCAGGTGAAATGAGTGTGCTTCAGTACCCCCGTTGTTCGAATAAAGCTTCTTACCTCTTAAACATCTTAGATATTTCAAATGGCAGGACAGGGACATCTCACTGTGGATATGTACAGTAACAACCATAACCGGCTTCTGATCATTGTGTAAGTGCTACCTTCATAAAAACAGTCATGTTGCACATACCGCACGCAATTAGGATGGAGAGCTATTCAAGGTTTTGTAGCTCAACATTTAATGTTCATCACAGGGGTAGATGTTTGGACATCTAAACGACTAACTAGATTTGCTAAGAGGAGAAAAAGGAAACAACTTCCCTGGCTTTTAATACTCAATAGAGCACATCACTTTCAAAGACATCCAGCAGTACAAGTAACACTGAAATGGCAGCCTGGGTCAGCAGCTAGGAACACAGCTCCATCTGGGCTTTACTTACTTCTTGTCCTGCATGACGGTAAGCAACTCAGTTACAAACATTTAACTCCTACAGATTTCAATCATTTAAGGTGCTCACATACCTCATTTTCTCTCTGCTTCAGTTATCTATGAACCTTCCCAACACAGGGACTGGGGACAAAAAACAAGCTAAGGATTGTGAGGGACTCAGATATTCAAAGAATAGGGACCGTGCATCTTCCCGTTTAAAAAAAAAAAAAGTTGACAGTCCATTAAAATTGGCAAGAAAATGCATTGCCTGAGAGGAAAAACAAACATAAAATGGAAGTTTTTCCTGCACTAGTTGTTATGAAACAGAACAAACAGACCATGCTGTCTTAAGTGAGGCGTTATCATGTACTGCTTTGCATGAGTTATCATTGTGATTTTGAAATAATGTATTACGTACTGCAAATACCTAATAATTCCAGTGGGTAGGAAATATTTTTACTGATTTCTACCATTATACTTAGTGCTTCCGCTTGCTAGGCAGCAGAGGATGTGTAGGAGTTAGCAACCCCCAAACCAACGTTTGCTTTTAATTAAATCCTTCCTTTGCACCTTGTTCAGGACCTGGCAGGATGAGGCCCTCAAAAATGCATGTGCAGGCCATGCAGCGAGGAAGCAGGATTTATATCACACAGCAGAGGGGATAAATCAAGTTCATAAAACATGTTATTTCCAGCTGTGATGTTATACATACTGCTTTTGAGAAGCAGCAGGAGCTGTTTCCTTTCCCCATACAGATGCTTTCAATATGCAACAAAATGGTTGCTGAGAAGGCACTAAGGATATTTTAAGAAATTGCCACAGTAAAGGGATTTTTTTTAAGAGAGGAGACTGGAAGAGGAGTATCAGGCAATAAGGATGTATCCTTGCTAGGTATGAGAACCTTAGCCGCCAAAATTTTTCCTTGCTAGTCTGGTCACCAAGAAATACTCTTCTCAGAGTAACCTGTGGTACTCCAGAGTAAATTTATCTCATCTTTGCTACAGATTTTCCTTCTGGGCAATCTGTTTCCTGAAATAAAAATCACAGCGTGGTGGTAGTGGATGCTAGTCATAGCGGGTGCATTAACAGACCCATGCCATCCAAGCCCCACAGCTCTTCCAGCGGAGGTGACAGGAACACCTTCAGAGAAGACGACCTTTCTGGTTTTGCTGATGGAGCCAGTTTTATCTCCCCTTTAGTTTCCAGTAGTTGAGCTTGCTGGTGAAAACATCCTGCTCTGAGGATGCCTTTTCGTGCTGAGTTGGTTCTAGAAAGCAGCTGAATCTTCTCAGCTGGCTGTTTCCCTGTTAGTTGCTGTAGCACCCCTTCCATCCTTTGTGTAGAGGTTTTCTAACAACAGGACCTAGAAAATAGCCTGGACAGCAGGCAGCCCTTTAGTTAGTCGGTATATCCTAATGTTTTTGTTAAGTTTGCCAGTCCTACCACAGAAGGAAACCCAAAAGAACTGCTTGCAACTTGCAAGCTACCAGCTTGCTTAGAGGATCTTAATAGAGCAGCCGAACCCATCCAAGCCTATCCTCACACAGTGGCAACTAAGGACCAGACCCAGACAGCCAAAACAAAAGGAACTTCCTGCAGTCTTTTAGACCAAGCAGGCTGACACTAAAGATCTCAGAGCCACAAGTCCAGGTGGGAGATTTTCTAAAATGGTAAGACCTCTCAAGACCCTGATGAGCTCCTAAATCAGATGTATTATATCTTTGCAATCATCTGCTCTTTTCATCTCAATATGATTTGTTTAAATAAACAACCAGCATGGCTTCAAGTGTCATCTCACCCATTACATGTGCAGCTAGACAGCTGAAGAGGCAGGAAAGAGAATAATAGAAAGCTGATGAGGAGAGAAGAAAATAATAAGTAAGACCAAAAGAATGAGCACCCTTAGCGTTATAGCCAGCATCCAGCTGAGAGGTCTGTGGGTACAGAAAAGATTATTTACATTGAACTGTGAATTTTAAAAGTAATACTATATAAGCCTTCCAGCTTTAACAATTAAAGAGAAAAGTAATTGTAAGAATTACCCAATGTTAAATGATTTGAAAATAACAGAAATATTTCTCTCTCCCTAGTGGAATGTTTTGCATGACAAAAAGAACAAGTTTCTGAAAGATGGGTAGGGGGTTTTTACTATTCATTTTTAAATGTAAACATTCTAATAGGTTTCTTTTAATATATATGATAATGAGCTTATAGATGAGACACAAACCACAGGCCAAGTAAGCAGATGTCTTGTCAACAAGGTCTAGAATTTAGAATCATTAGGGCTCTTTTAAGAAACATACTTACTGTGACATAAAACTGAAACATATTATAATATTTCAAATTCACACTGCTCTGTGTGACATTTTTTCCTCATTAAAATGAAGAATGACACAGCCAGAGAGCGCCCCATCTTTCCTGCTTTGTATTTGTAGTTCAAAAGATGTCTCTAGCAAATTATCCCAGGGAGACAAAATATTAAGCACCTTGAGTGCTGTTCTGCATGCAATTAATTTCACAGACTTTGAAAGTTTTTAATGTGTTGTGGTGACCAGTGTAATAATAATTAGTTGCTGCTTATCGTTCCTATCTTGTTCACCCTCTCTTTTCTGCAACTTGTCAAATTCTGCTTAACTCTGCTTGGCATCAATTGCTTTACATTGTACAGCTTTCATGATGAAATTCCTGAATTTCTTGTTCACCGTTCAACTTTGAAAAGCAGAGAATGGGATAGACCTGAGCAAAGGAAGCTCCATGAATGATAACCGACACAGAATGTTTCTGAAACTACAGCAAGTAAACAACACGTGATCATTAAGTAAATACCATAAAAATCAGGTCAAGTTTCTGAGTTAATTACCTATTGCGTTGGGTTTTTGCCAATCCACTGAAATCAATAGACGGTTTCCTACTGCCCTAGTAGTAGGCTTACTATCAAAGGCTTACTATCAAACCTTAAATTAAGTTCTTTGAAACACACTCCTTTCTTCCTTTGGTGCACACATACATATATGCAAAGGCAAATTCCATCCTTTTGACTCTTAAAGTAGTGAAATTTATCCAAAACACCAGCATTCACATGGAATATTCTGCTTGTGACTAAATACCATTGAGAATCCTGTAAAGTCTTGGGTAAAAGGAAAAAAAAAAAAGAAAAGAAAGGACATCGTTATTTGTCCTAAAATCTCTGAAAAACGGTAATTAAAAAGGAAGAGTGTAGTAAACACCACCACCACTGGTACAAACAGAGTAATCTGCAATATGAAATAAGCTTTCAACACAGAGACTTTGACAACAAATGTTACAGCAGTAGAGGACAAAATTTCAGATCATGCCTTCAAATTAATGAGGTGGGTTTTGTTTGGGTTTTTTAAGGATAACTTTGAAAGAAAGGTGTATTCAAAGAACTAAGCAGGAATCCTCAGTGCAGGGGTTTGATGTTACCCATCGAAGAACTTAAAGTGAGCATACATTCACCCCAAGAGACCGAAGAACGTTTCTCTCTGAGACAGAACATGTAACAATCAGTGTATATAATCAAACACTAGCCTCAGCAAAGACCCTGTTGTGCACCACTCAGAATGCTTATATCAGGTGGGACTCACGTGGACAAGGCAGATACAAAAGGGTGATGCAGGCACCAGGGAGTAAATAGGAAGGAAGGTAATCAGGGTGGATACAAAAGTAGCAGTGACAGATTATTCAGGTATAACTCTGTCTTTAGCATACCAGTTTCTCTGTCAAGGTACTTTTCCATCCATCTCTGGCATTTGATAGCAAGACTGAGGCAAAGGAAACTGATTTTCCTGATGAGGAGGCAAACAATATTCTGTAAAAAGCCCAACAAAATACTGTGCACATATCCTGCGTATTAACTAGTTGCAGAAAAAAGTAGAAAAAACCACAACTGTACTTGGAATTCTAACATTTTAAAGGGATAATAAAGGGGAAAAGCATAGCACCTACTATTTTCAATATTTTGTTCCAAATTAAGCATCTAGAAAAATTGCAAAGTTTTCCCGCATTCCTCAGAAATGTATCATAAAAAGCACTTTTTCAAACTATGATACTATCTTACTGCTCTTGGCTTTCAGTCCACTTTCCAGTGCTTACAGAAGTTTGGATTCCTGTGATCTAAAGTCAGCCAGCATCCTTAATTTCAAAGCTCTCTGTGGCCCAACCCATCTATGCAAAGATACTTTCCCAACAAAAGAGTCTGGGCAGAACTTTTCAGGCACACCTAATCCCCTTACAACATCTGTAGGCCAACAGACCAGATTACTAATTGAACTTTCTCAGAAGCTAAGAATCTTCACCAAATTCTCCAACTGCAAAACACACCTTCAACCTGCTAATAGGAACATAAAGCTAAATGTGTACAAAATGCTGCTCCAAAACCATGACCACCATAATGCAGTCATAATTTGCTTCCTAAAGAAAGGGTGAAAGAAGAAAACATGCGGCAGACAATAGCTGCATTGCCTAAATGTACTATTGGAAAACATCTGATTCTACAGTACAATATCCTATATAGAAACAGAGTAGAAGAGTCAATGAAAACTTTTCATTAACCTTAGTGAAATCTGAATTAAGCTTTAAATGTTTTCTTCTGGGAACAGCAGTTCTGTTCCAAGACAAAAGCTGTTTTTCTCTCTGTTCACAGAGACCTGAACAGTGTTTCAACTCTCCCAGTGTGTAGGTATACTCCACTGGAGGTCCAAAGAGTAAGATGTTATTTCCAAAGCACAAGACACTCAACTTATCTGATTATACCTTTCCCAGGTTCAATGCATGGGCTGGTCACTCATCACAGTTAAAGGATTTAAAGGAGTTCAACTGTTGGAGACTGAAGTGCTCATCAGTAACAGAGAAGCAGCAATTCAGATAAGCTGAGTTTCACACTTTGCCCCAAACAATATATTCTCGTCTCTCCTTTTACCCATAGCCTTCTCTTGTTTGTGTGGACTCACTACCCACAGACTTCTGTGTCTTCCCTCTTCAAAGCTTTTCAGTACAGCACTGGCAGCATTCAAAAAGCTTTAACTTATTTCACATTTTTGTCCTCTCGTCTCTCTGGCGTTGGTAAACCTGTTGGAACAACCAAATTCCCAGATTATTCAGATGGATGTAGATACTTTGGGGGTTTAGTTCTGTATATCTTTAAAGTAATCCAATTTTTAGAATATGCAGAGCAGGCAGTCCCTTAAAAAAAAGCAGCATTTTCCAAATTGACATCACAATCATGAAAGTACTGTCTGTATTAGTAGAGAACAAAGTTTTCTGCTCTCACAAAGCAGTTGAATCTATCACATCCTTCTCTCAATTATACCCAGTCAATTTATCTCTTATTGCCATTAAAAAAGTCTCAAGCCTTCATAAAAGCAGATAGTTCTACTCATTTTGCTTCATGCACATAAATGAATCACAAAATACAGAAATAAAGTTGAGCTGTGGAGAAAGCTATGTATTTGATTTTGTGGATTCTAATGAAAAAAAACCCCAATGCTGGGTAGAGGGAGGAAAGTGAGGAAAAGAAACGAAGAAAAAGGCAAGCCAGTGAGGCAGTGAAAAGTGTCAATCATATTTCCAGTGATGCTCTACTCTATGGTCACATGCACTACGGTTAACTACTCATGCACAACCATTCCTTGAAGCAGGCAGTGGAAGGTAACCTGACATTTAATTGGTAGATAATAATTCAACAATGCATGAATATAAACAATAAAATGAAAACCTGCCTGTGTCCTATAAGAGAATTAACTTTCACTCTTAAACAATGTTTCCGGAAGGTTGACAATAATGCACTATAGGAAATAAATACATTTAATGTTAAACTGGGTGTCACTTTACTATGTATCAACTTTACATTTACTTGGTAGGAGAGAACCATCATGCAGTGTGGTTTTCCTTATCAAACAAGTTTTTGATGGAATCGTTGAAAATGGTAGTGAGGGAAAGAGCAGGTAGTAGAGAATCATCACAGACAACGGTTTAGGGTTGTTTCTAGGAAGGAACTCCAGTTTGCGAAATCAGTAGTAGCAGAAAAGTGATGGTCAATCTACCAGAGAATGAAGTCCAATATTTAAGGTTGCTGGACGTAAGATAAGGCATTGCTTTAAAAAGGAAGCTTTGAGGCACTGTATTTGGCATTCAATAACACAATAATAGACAAATTGTCCTTTGCTGAGGAATTCTAACAATAAAAAGCTGTATGTGATGAATTACTGTGATATGGCTACCAGTATGACTATCAAGGTTAAGGGTTAAAGGAGTAAAGTTCGTTCTTAAATATTTGGTTCTTGTTTTCCAGATGAAAAGTGTGGTTAGCTAAGAAAATACTGAAGGTGACAATGTACAATGGAGATATTCTTCAAGAAAATGCTGACAGCTAAGAACAGCAGAGCCATGAAGAGACATATAAATGGCTGTACTCATTGCTAGTGTCTCAATCCAATCTCAAAGATAAATATAGATACGCTTTCTCTTTTAACATACTACTTTAGAAGCACAATGATATTTACCATTGCTAGAGAAATAATTCTGTTGTGGAGAACATTTAAGAATGAAAAATTTTAAAAGAAATAATAATTCAAGAGAAACTCAAATTTAATTTGGAAATACACCATTTTATTTCATTACAAAACTAGACCTCAGAGAATCCTAGTACACATGTGTAAACAGCCCTGGGATGGCTAAGCTGTGGTTTGGGGTTTTACCTCAGATCAAGGCAGGCAAGGATTAGAATCCCCAGATCTGGTGATTACTTGCTTGAGACTTGGTCTTCTGAATTCATTACGCGTGATGGGAAGTCTTATACACCTGCCTGCACTCTGCCCGGCAAAGTTGCCCCAGAAGTAGAGCCCAACAGTCAGTAAACTCTCAGGAAATCAAGAAGCCTGCTAACCGAAAACTTTACGGGCAGAGCCAAAAATGTTTCATGTTTGCTTTCATCAGAATAGAAGGAGCTCCGTAAAACATTTTGATTTCCACATGACAGAGGAAGAGAAAGCCCTCAAGAGTATCAAAACGGCTATGATCCACTAAGTTGTGGCATCCCTGCCTCAAAGATAAGACAAATTAAGGCCTAGCATAAATTGGGAAAGTAATTTCCAGAAACTAGAGAGACATATTAACAGGGATTACAAGACATTTTTGCAGCATTATTGGTAATACTGAGATACAGTTATGTTCATTCTTCTTCAAGATAGCTGAGGACAAACCGAAGCTGGTGAAGGAGCGGTCTGTAAGAATGACAGGAACGAAGACATCAACTTACGAGAGACAACTATGAGCTTAACTTGTTTAGCTTAGCAGAATGAAGGCTGAGAGAGAATGTAATTGCCTTCTATAAACATAGAGGAACAGATATACATAAACACAACAAACAGATAAACATAAAGGAACAGATATACCTACGCACCGGGCATGCTGGCTTCAATACAAGTGAAAGATCTTTGTTCTTGGTTAATTTAAAAAAAAAAAAAAATCTGTTACAGACAATAGCCTCTGTCTGGACTTCACGTGTGACACAAAGAGATAAAACTAAAAATGAAGGGGGTCAGAAGAGAGAAAAAAATCACCTTGTTTGTTAACAAAACTTACATAACAGAACAAATTTACAAGCACTTGTTTTATAACATCACAAATTCCAGTTGAAAATACGCATTTTATCGGATTTCTGAAGTACCATCTTTTCAAAGTATTCTTTTTTGTGTATGAGTTCTGTCCTTGATGAGTGAAAATCGTTTCCTGCATCAAATACTGGCTAATGCCCTTATATTTCAGGGTGAAAGTGAGTGATTTCAAAACTGTATTCATCTCGCCCTTTAACACAGTACTGAGAATGTGCTTTAATGAAAGAAAAGTCCTGACTTACATACGCGTCCCTGTAATCTCCCAGTATGATTCAGAGCCATCCATCACCCAAGGGAGGCAGGGGACAGAAGGGATTCCAGTTAATACTTAACTCCAAATCCCCTCCTTCGTTCCTCATGGCCTACATTTGAGGTGATGGGAAGTATATTCAGTCACTTCTGAATAGATAACTAAGGAAATTACTTCTGTGAAATTTTAGTCCTACCTCAATCCAGGGTCCCCTTTTAAATTCAGGTAGCAAACACTTCTAACGCACTTTCTTAGACAATATGGTACCTGACAAGATGACAGCATGCGTCCCGCTGCAGGACTACGCCTGAGCAGATCATGCTTGCAAAAGACAAAGCAGGCGAATGCTTTAGGAAACAGGATGCTAAGGGAATGACAGAAGACCTGTCTTTAAGGTTTTTTAAAGTTGGCTGCTATTGGGGAAGAGCTGTCACCACTCTTCCCCTAGCAGCAGTCTCCAGAACTATCGCTCCACCTTCAAAAAAAAATCTGACTCTCCTGAGCTGGGCTGTCCCATTTCTGGAGCCAGCCCAGCACCCGCAACAGTGGTGGCAGAGCTCTGTTTTACACTCTGCTAGGAATCCTTAAGAGGCTATTCACTCCTACTATGAACTTTCCATAATATAAACAACTGGCCAAAGCGCAAGTTCTCTGTAGGGCAACCTGTAGAGCACATGCCATTATATTTAACATCCATCAAACTTTTAGGGAGTTATTTGCTTTCCACTTATTAGTGTTAATATTGGTTTTATCTATTTAATCCTGCAAATGCTTACACTCCTGTGAAAGCAAATTATTCTATGACAGAGCTGGTATGCAGAGTAACACTCCTAAGGAAACAAAGCTGGCCCAGCTGAGCTCATTTTTGTTCTTGTGATTTTGGTTCAGTTGTAATTCAGTGAATAAAATATTCTGGGCCACACTGACTAATGCACAAAGAATATATCAACAACCTCTGCAATAATGAACAATTCACTTCCCAGCCTTTGCAAATGACCTTCATAATCTATCATCTTAGCTCAAGAGGAGCCAACGGCCCACAGCCGAAGTTGCACCAAAGTCCCACGACAGGCAGTATGGGATGAGATTGCTTTAGATCACACAAGATCAGCCCACACTATTTAATTGATATTAATCACTAATGTGGCACCACTTGAAGGGAGTGGCACTCACTACATGAACCTTAACAAACAGTTCTGACCTCTGGAAAGCTTTAAGAACCTTTTAAGAAAAATGGCTTTGCTTTAAGGTTTATTCCCAGTGTACTGAGCCTGAAGAACACATGAATATCTGACACGCTGTGACATGTGTATGTATGTGAGACTGCTAAACTGTGAACAGGTGTATGTCCCTCAGAGCATAAGGACACGAGGAACAGTTCCAGGGGTTTTCATGTCAGCAGTCTGTCTAAGACCAAAATAATCAAGATTCATATTTAAAAATTCACCTCTGCTATTTTAAAAAGTAGGTGCATTTGGATCAACCTTTGATTTGGGCTGATCGCTTGTTATCAAGCTAAAGAAGTGCAAGAAAGGCAAATTAGCTCCCCAACTATTTCCCCTGGGAAAAAAAAAACCAAAACAACCCACTGTGTGAATTTGGGCTATTTACCAAGAAGATAATAAATATACACATGTAAGATACACAAGCAAGTATTTTCTGGGTGGCATTGTAATTACATGAGACAGACCTAGCTTTCAGACGGATTTGATGCAGAATTGCTTTGTATTCCAATTGCAACAGCTGNGGGCTATTTACCAAGAAGAAAATAAATATACACATGTAAGATACACAAGCAAGTATTTTCTGGGTGGCATTGTAATTACATGAGACAGACCTAGCTTTCAGACGGATTTGATGCAGAATTGCTTTGTATTCCAATTGCAACAGCTGAGTGCCATCCAAAATGCGACTAAGCTGAAAGAGGCAGAAAAACAAAAGCATCTCCGTTGTCCCAAATGAATTTAACTTTGATAGTTTTGGCAGCTTTTCAAAGATCAGTAAAAAAAATATTTGTTTGATCTTTCCCTTCTTTCCACTTAAGATCAATGATTAAAACAGGATCAGCTCAGTGACTACACCTCCAGTTCAGTCTGTTGGATAAACCTACTAAGTACCGTTTTGACAGCTGTGGGAATTAAAAAAAAAAAAAAAGATACCAAGACTTTACACCAACCTTACAGAATGGGGAATAGTGTTGCTTTCTCAGGAAGTTAAAAGCCTGGGCCATGAGACAGAACAATTCTGTTCTAATCTTCTCTCTGCAACAGACCTACTTCTTGTCACCCAGCAAGTCACTCACACTAAAAATTTCAGAGATGTATATCCCAAGCTTGACACACAAACCAAATTCAGCTCCCAATAAGTAAACCATATGCAGAACAGCTTAGTATCAGTAGGTTTCCATGGTGGCAGGAATGCCTGCAAATATGAAAAAAGGGTTCTTCAGGAAACAAGGAACCAGTCTTGTCTAAAAAGTTACATCTGATGTGTCTTGTCGTGCCATTACTTACGGTGGTGATTTTCAAAGAGTCCAGACAGATACATCAGTCCTTGAAATGCACTGGGTTTTGAATTCCTCTCTGCATTACTGCTGCTTAAAAAAAAGCTAAATCCTAAAGAAGATGTATGTTTAGATAATGTGAAGCTTGTATAATTCTCTATAAATGCTTAAGCAGACAGCACTGTGGACTGGGAAAACCATCCTATTATCAACTTCAGAGATTTAAGGATTAGACTAAATCCTCTAAAACTATTTAAAAAACCAAAACCAACTTTCCCTCTGCACTTGTAATGGACTAATTTAATTTAGAAAATCTTCCTCAAAAGAAACATAATCTCTCTTTCAGGGGTAAAGAAAAAAGCAGGACAGCAATGGGAAATATTGTCCAGGAGGACCTTAGAGTGGCAGTGTTGCATTTGGTACCTTACAGAGACTTTCAATGTTTTTGTGAAAAAAAAAAAATCATCTCTTGTTCAAATATTGAAGAATAATGAGAAATTCATTCAGTTTTATTAGGGTTTCAAATATTCATCCCAGACCATCATCATCCTCTGATAGAGAAATAATATCTGTTTAATAAAAGGGGCTTTGTTTCCTAATAAATTAAAAGCACTTACTTTTCAGCTATGGTCACAGAGTACACTGTAAAACTGCGAGTTTGATGAACAAAGGTATTTCTAAGCCATCTCTATGTCTTCTCATTGTTAGCGTGGCTGAAAATCAAACTTTCCCCCCCAGGATAATGCTGGAATAATCAGAAATATGCCTTAAAATAATTCTGGTTCAATCCATTGAAAGGGTCCATATGGAAACCTACCTCAGATATCTGTAACACGGTGAAAAAATACTGCTCCATGTTGCTCCTTGTATCCACTACACTTTGTTATGAAGATCATCCCAACAAAAACCTAAAGATTATGGAACTTCAGCAGTCCCTTACCAGTCATTATCCACAATTTCAAACTCTACCATGAACACATTTGCACATTTACACTTTTCTGGATTAAGCCAGTTGTAGTTCACTAGGTACGAAACAAAGGAGAACTAGGTTCACTGTCAAGGAGTTAATGAAATTATGGGAAATAAACTGTGTCTGTGTGTATAAATAGACATATGATCATTACCATATTGCAACTTGGAACATGAATCTCTGTTTTGTAGACTAGGAAACTTCATTGTCAAGAGGTCTCTCAAAATGTAGTACAGACATTCATAAAAAAACATATTCTTATCATCTCGTGTGCTATGAAGCTAGAAATTTGGAATAACGTTTAGAGATTCATAGCCAGAATTAAATACAAAAGGAGAAAATATAGTAAAGAGCTTTAAGACAGCAATGTTTTTTGCTCAAATTGCTGATGACTACATGAACACTAACTTTAGCCTGCTGAAGCTAATGCTGGAGCATGTTGTTGAATCGTGCTTTAGTCACTGATTGTGCTTTGAATCTCAACTGACCAACCATACAAGTGCTGAATCCAATTTATTTAATCAGATTTCTCTTTTACTGATACAAAATCTGATGCTTGCTTTCAATCTCAACTGACAAATTCAAAGGGGAAAGACTGATTCTTGAAACGAGTGGCGAGCTAAATCTACGTGAATCTAGAGAAACGCTCCTTTCCGGCATGTCAGTTCTTCACTACCGATTTTGCCAAGTAAACTTTGGGCAGTCTTATGACTGTAAAGAAAAGAGCCAAATGAACTCTGTTTTCCGCTTCTTTAAATAACAGAAAATAAAAAACTTCCGCCTCTCCCAAAGAAACACGAAGCAACAGAAAAGAATCCACCTGATAGGCTGTGCGTACAATAGAAAGAAGGAGCACAAGTTATGGAAAACTTGGGGAAATAATGGCCTACTTGAGATTACTTTTTACAATGCTTAAACCCAAGAGTTATGCCTTGCTATAAAAATGCATTTTAAAAATTACAAATAACAAAGCTCTAAACAAAGCTGAAAACATTTAATTATAAATATTTCAATAACAAGGCAAACCGAACAATTGGAATAACCTGTAGTACTAACAGCTCCTTTAAATTAGTTGTATGCAAACTTACTATAAAAAAATCTAGCTATTTGTCCAATCCTATTCCCATTTAAATGAATGAAAAGTGATACCAACTTTTTTTTCTTCAAAAGCCAAATCAAACACAAATAAAAATAAAATAAAAATTATTACTGATGAGCTTAGTGCTTGGTGGGAAAAACCTGCTGTGCTGCATACCATGGTTTAGTTTCAGTTTAGTTTGGTTTAGGTCTCAAGATTCAGAAAACAGCCTGGTTTTTCAAAGTCAGTTATAACTATCACACTATGTTGGATTCATCTCCATATGTTATTTGCACACGATTTGCTTGACGACACTATGTATAATAACTTCCGAGCACTTTGGCAATTTCAGATAGGTATCCAAGAAACACACCATACTTAGAGCTTCATCTTCCTAGCTATTGGAAAGAGTCACTGGAACTTTTCAAAAAATCTTCTCCAGGAGAATAAAATGAGGAAATCGTTCTTTTGATTCCAATAGACATTTTAGTAAATAAAGAAAAATGGGACAAATTATTTTTAAAAAGCCCCTTAGAGACACCAAAATATCGATTAAGCTGCTATAAGTAAGCTCTTGAGAACTCAAGCTAAAAGAAGTTCTAATAATCAAAAGAAAGTACGTGATAGCAAAAAGTGTTATGTTATCAGTAACTGTTAATAAGCAGTGTCAGCAGCTACTTGCAGCAAAAATAAATCATCTGCCAATTTCAGAGAGCTGTGGTTCAAGGCTATCTGAAAAGTAGCATAAGATTATAGGAAAGATAACGGAATTGCTAACAAAACCTTGTCCATCAGCTTCTAATGGAATACTTTGAGATAACCGGGGTGTTAATTAGTCAAAATAGGTCCCATGCTCACACTGGGTTTTGCAGTTGCTGACAAATGTCATGGCTAGAGTATCAAATCCCGTTCACCAAATTAACAGGAACAGCAAGTCTAAAGTCAGCACATAAAAAAGATATGCGAGATTTGGCCTCAAGAGATGAACAGGATCTGACCTAATTAGTATTTACCTAGGATTGATGTAGATTTAACTTGGTCAAAAATGGAGTCAGCTCATTTGCTTCCAGCTGAAATTTACTTGCAGCTCATTTTGTGTTAATACATTTATATTCCACTAGCAGGATGTGCAAATAGAGTATTTTCTTTAAAGCAGTAGAATATTGCCTGTACAAAAATAAAGCCCTAGCACAACCCTGCACCCCCCCCCCCCCC